>CAKNYM010046837.1:68342-90564 GCA_932195095.1 Andricus curvator | reverse complement strand
ATTGAAACGACCAGTAGACTGAAAAAATTTTAACATCATAATTATTAGTTATTAACAGTTGGTTACATTGAAAAAACCAAGTTTATCGGTTTAAAGTTTGACTTTTTGAAATAGGTGAAAATGCGTCTGTTAATTAAGTTTGTTTAAACAAGTATATATTGTTATAGAATGATAGCACAGAGTTATAACTAAATAAAAGGCGACTAATAGCTTAAAGAAACGCAATTTTTTCTTAAAAAATGCCTATGATAAAAATTTGTTTAAACAATTGTTCTTAACAATGAAAATAAATAATTGTCATGTAAGCTACCTAAAGTTCTAGAAATTAGTTATTTACACTTTATTACGTTGAAAAAATCATGTTTTCACCTCTAAAAATAGCCAGACAGTGCATTTGGTAACTAAATTTATTTAACCTATCATCAATTTTTCTTATAATTTTTGACTGATTCAGTAGAAAAAAAGTGAATAATTTTATTGTAACTGCCTGCTGTGGATAATTGCTTATAAAAGAACCCGGCACAAAATACCAAGAAAAAAACGGTCAGTCGTTTGAGGTTAAACTGCTTGGAATGTATTCTTTAAGGTGTCCCGAATTCTTTATGTTCTTATGTGCACTAGGTCCCAAAACTCCTTAGGTTTCGAGATACAGGCACTTCAAGGCAGATTAACCTCAAACGACTGAACGTTTTTTTCTTGGTATTTTGTGCGGGGTTCTTTGTTTATGAAACAACAAATTATTTATTATCTTTCATGAATTCAATAAAAAAACTATTTTTGTCACTCACTTATTTGTTTGTAACAAATTCAAACAATTTAAAAAAGAATGCTAAGCTATTAGCCAACTTTTCTGGATAGTTGCTTCATTGATTCTAGGTGGTTCGGATTGAATCTAAGTATTTCTCAAAAACCGGTACTCTTCTAAAGAAATGTTTTTCATTTTCGTTATTAAATACAAAAAATAAACTTTTTTAAAAATCGGACATGATAGATTTATGCGAAATTTTATTAGTTTTGAGTTAAAAAAAAGTTCAACTCGGTTGAGAAATCGCTTCTAAATATCAATCTGTCCAGACATTTTTTTGCCCAACTGTTCGCCGGTGCGTGCGCATTGCCATGAGTATTGATCGGCAGACCATCACTGCCTATACGCCGCTTCACAGAATGAAAGGGTTTGATGTACTATGCGCTTTTCGATACTCTACGTTTGGTAAGTGTTTGAAGACTTTAAACAGCTGATACTTTGCAGGGCTGTGCTTCGTAACATTCTTTAGTGTCTTTTTAAACTGTGTAGTGTTCCGCTGTCATACTGATAGGGCTGTTCTTTTCTTTTACATTGACTGTGCTGTCATTTAAAAATGAGCATCAAGGACTGTATTGCTCAGCAGTATGGGATTTATGAACTCATCTGCAATGCAGTTACTAATCCAAAGAAGACCGGTAAAAAAGAAGTGGCCCAAGTTTGGTACGAACTATGATCAGCTTCTCATCGTGCGTGAGGACAACTCAACGGATCCATACTTCGCGCAAGATTTGTTTACTAAAGGAGAGGAAAAATATATTGTCGCGAAGGAGTATCTTCAGGACGAGTCAGACGTATTTGCTTCTTCCTCTGACAGACGAGCTTGAGTTGACATACGAGCCTGTTCAGCTGTTAGTCAATATAAGCATCACTGGTGATAACCTTGAGCGAGCATGGACAACGCTTATGGATTATTACGATAGTGAAAGAGCTCTCATTAACGCATACTTGGGAAAACTTTTCGGAATAGAACCTGGCACTATCGAACTTGCTTCGGGACTTCATACTCTTTCGAATGACACTTGTGAAGTGATTGGTGGGCTTATTTATATAAACAGACCGACGAAATACTGGGATGATATTCTGCTTTATATGACAGTGCACAGGTTCGACCGCTCCTCCCGCAAGGCTTGGGAAGACAAAACGGGATCACTTCCAACTAATCCTTCGTTTTAGACTTTAAGGACTTTTTTAGTTTCATGAGTGAGCGCATTGGAGTCGCTTGAGTTTGGGGAAGGTTCCCAATTCAAGTATCAATCAACCGAAAGTAAAGGTAAAATGACAGGTGTCAAATCTAGTAAGAGGACTTTTCACAAACAAGCTCATGATCCGAGAGTGTGTCTCGCCTAAGCGCTGCCAAACATGCGGATCACGAATTAATGGTCCTGCGGCGTCGATTTGCTTTTCAGAAGGATCTGCCCAGTTCCAGTACAAAACTGAGACAGGTTCGCAATGCTTCTCAGATAACTGATTTGGGTATTTTTCTGAACGATTTACCATATTCGGGGCCCAAGCGTCAAACAGAACTACCAGACGTCAAACTTCTTTTGAGATCCTCTCCAATTGTCGTTACAGCTGACATTGAAAATATGTTCCTACGCATCTGGATCCATCTTAAAGACCGTACCTACCAGAAGACACTTTGGTGGTCACACCCTGAGGACGAGCTCATAGAGAAACGTCGCCAAGTGAATTCGCTTCTCAGGGCAGGCGGTTTCACCTTGAAGAAATGGTTCTCGAACTGCGAGGATGTTCTACAAGGATTCCCGGAAGATTGCAAAGGAAAGACATCGTCTTATGATTTTACTCAAGAGCCAATCCATAGGGCTCTCGGAATTCTGTGGCAACCTGTTTCAGATTGTTTTAAGTTTCAGGTTCAACTTCCTGAGGAATCTGCGATACCAACGAAAAGGACCGCTTTCTAAGAGAGAGCCCGTCTTTTCGATTGGGATCAGGAACTACAGGAATGAGCTACCTGAACTCTCATCGCTCAACAACTCTCGTTGATTGAAATGTTCTTCGGACGTATCTGGTTGCGAACTTCACGGCTTTGCAGATGCGTTGGAGAGTAAGGTGGCTCGCCTTAAGAAGACATCTTTGCCTCTTTTGGAACTTTGTGCAGCTGTGTACTGCTTGTTCGGCTAGTAGTTCATGCTCGTTCGATCTTGAACCCACCTACTTCGGTGCCGAGTCATCTTTGATCTGACTCGGCAAATACTCTCGACTGGCTCTGTGGCGACTCTCTACGATGGAAGACTTATATTTCGAATCGGGTCTTGAAAATACTGACTGTCTTGCCTGACGTTATAATGTCGAGATTCATCGATCGGTTGCGGAAGAAATGCACTGACCTTTCTCCATGTAAACTTACCCCAGACATTTTGAAACGAGCTCGAAGTCGTCTAGTGGCATATGAACAACGTCGACACTTCTCCAAAGATTTTAAGTTGCTGCGAAAATAACTCAAAGTTACTATAAAAAGTCCTTTACTTTGTTTGCTTACCACGACTGTGACGTCGTTTGAGATACGCTGTCATGGACTTGGACGAGCGATGTCATTATATGCTACCCAAGGACTCTTATCTTCACCACTCTCATTGTTCGGAAAAGGCATCAGGTCATGTTACATGGAGGACCGCAACTTACTTTGTCATATCTACGGAGACAGTATTGGATCATCACAGGACGTTGTGACGTAATGAAGGTTTTGAGTCGTTGCGTTACTTACGCTCGACATCGTTGAACCACGTGCCTCAACTCATGGGTCAACTTCCTAGACATAAAGTTACTCGACCGTCTAGACCCTTTGCTACAAGCGGTCTGGATTACAATGGTCCCATGTGGACCATTTTTTGAAAATTTCAGTACGATCTTCGAATGAACACATCGTTGAATGAAGGAGAGGCTTACTCTTCTCTTGCTCTATCTTATGGTGCGTTTATCTCTCTCCAACTAATGGAGTTGTCATTTAAATTTAAAGCTCATGCAAACACATGACTGGTTTAAAAATTTGTTACAAAATTAGTTGACCATTTATTTTCTGTATCTATTTCTTAGATTAGATTCTTGTTTTTCATTAGGGTATCTTGCAGTAATAAAACATTCATAAAATTTTAGTAAATTCTTTTTTATTAAAAATAAATCAAATTACGAGATTGATTCAATGATATTCTATTGTTTATCAATGTTATATACAAATAATAAAATAGGGTTTTAATATCCTCAAATTACATCAATTGAATTCTGTCACAATATATATTTAATGTAAATACAATACGTATCGAACGTTTTGGATCAATTGCCAAAGATAAAACTAAACTACACATAGACATAAATGTGCCAATTCTGTTATATGCAAATAATAAAATGTATTTATATTATTCACGATCAATAGATAATGTTGAAATTGAATTATATGCACAATAAACCTGTAGGATAATTTTGATCAAAAATCAGATAAAAACACTGCAAAACAATTGAAAACTACGTGAAAGATGCAAATGTGTTTGTAGCATTCAATTGTTTAGGGGTTTTATCCATTTTCAGATAAGAATTATTATTGGGACTTCTCGGTTTTGTTCCTGCTCACACAAATTATTTTCGGTCAATACAAATTCAACTCTTTTGCATTTAAAATTTTTAAATTGAAGCTTAAAAAATATCTAATTTTAAACTTTCATGAATTGAACAATTGAAAGATTTCTGGTTCAAAAAATATAAAAGCACGCTATCATTTTCTAAACATAAATTGAAGAACCAATCAATGATAGATTTAATGCTTTTACGATAATTCATTATAATAAATTGAGTTTTAAAGCTTTTTTGGGGTTTCAATCGTGTGCGAAACTATGAATCTTGCCGACGTTTCGTGAACATTGCAGTTCACTTCTTCAGGGCTGACCTGAAAATGAAGTTTGAGGTTATGTTGTTTTTATATATGTACTCTCTACGATGCCTGTGCTTGGCTAGAGCGCCCCATGGTGGGGACTGGTCGAACTTGATTGGCCAATGAAATCTTTTTTTTAAACCCCGGGAGGACGGAAAGCCAAATCGGATTGGTATTATATCCATTGTCCCTACTGATGTTATTAGGGTGTTTTAAGATTTCGATTGCTTCTCTATGTTTTCTTGGAAAAATATTGTACTTTTTTGCGATGACGGTTGTTTTGTCAAATAAAATGCGATGTCCTGTTTCGATATGATGCTCAGCTAGTGCTGATTGCATGAAATGTTTTAGCCTGACTTTACTCTCATGTTCCTTTACATCAGGGGTCTCCAAACGTAGATCCTGTATCTACTTGGGATCCCAGGCCAGTAGGTCGGATCTACTCAGCTCTGACCCAGAACTGTCAAAATCATTTACCCGATTCGAGCCGCTTCGAACCCTTAAAAAAAAGGGTCCTCCATGTTCAAATTTCAGAACTGAACCCTTCCAACAGGGATTTTTTTCCGAAAGGTCATAAATTTTCTCTCAGTTTTCCTTCGAAAAAAATGGTAGATCTTGAAGAAGGTCGGGCGATCCTGGGTCACGCTGCACCTGTGGATTGTGGAGACCCCTGCTTTACACGTTGGCTTCCCGCCCTCTGGGTTTCTCCAATATAGACTTTGCCACAAGAACAAGGGATTTTATATACTCCCGGATCACTGAAAGGTGCCTTTTTATCTTCAGGGTTGTTTAGAAGTTGTCCTGTTTTCGCAGGTGGTTTAAATATGGTTTGGATGTTGTGTTTGTTGAGAATTCTTCCCATTTGTTCTGCGATACCCTTAATGTAGGGTAGGATGGTGGTCGTTTTTCTCTCTCTTTCTTTAGGAGGTTGTGTTGACTTGTTTTTTTTTAGTGTATTTTCTTATCGCTTTATTAGTTTGTTTTTTTGTGTAATCGTTTTGTATTAGGATTTGTTTAACATTTTGTAGTTCCTTTTGTAAGTTATCTTTATCTGCTATGGAGATAGCTCTGTATACAAGGGAGTTGATGACCGATTGCTTTTGAGATGGGTGGTGGTGGGAGGAGGTATGTAGGTATCTGTTTGTATCAGGGATTGGGAGCAAAATGACGCTCGCCACTTTTCTCTTCTCTAGGCAAAGGGGCGAATACAGCAGGTCAGTATCTTGCCTCCGCCGCCTATGAGTTGAATGAGTTAACGTGATGCCATAAATCTCGTTCAGGGGAGTTGAGACATTTTTTTGGTGGGTCCCCTTCCGGGCTGAGTAAGGCGTCTATGGCTAGCTGTGGTGTTCGTCTCTTTTCGTGCAATGAAATGGACATGTGTTGAACGTTCACGCTTTGCAGTGCGTTCGCCCAACTCTCTCAAGTCTAAACGCCGCAAGGCGTGACGTGTGATATCGAAGGAAAGGCGTTTTCACTGTGCCGAGAGAACTCTCAACAAAACTCGACGCTATTCGAATCTCCGCCGCGAATGAACAGTTTTTCAGCTCCTCACCAGCTCCTCGCGGAGAAAATGTGCATAGATTTTGGAAATATAAAATTCATGTATATTTTTAAAAATTTGTCTTTCTTCGTTGAATTGAACTGGGTTTGTTGTAATACTAAATCTTTGTCAGTTTAAATATCAAGTACGACCATTTTTGTCCAGAATTCATATTTTATGGTTGAAAATCCAAACACTTGGTTACAATGTTTGCAACTACATTAAAAATTCATCTGTATGGTTTACGAGTAATTTATTTTCTTGAAAATCCGTTTTTTGGGATGTATCTTCTTTGGTAGAAATTACATCTTTTTAATTGAAAATGGAACTGTTTGCCTAAACATTAATCTGTTTCTGTTGAAGATTGAACTATTTTGTTTTTGTTAATGATTGATCGTTCCTGGATGAATTTTACAACTTTCGATTTCCAATTACAAAATTTTTGGTTTAAATATTTCCAGTATTACACTTAACCTTAAGAAATCATATATATTTGTTGAAAATTTAACTATTTTGTTGAAAATTTTACCGCACTGGTAAAGATTAACTTCTTTTGGTTGGAGATACATTTCTGTTGTTGAAACTTGAACTCCTTTCTTAAAATGTTTTTTTTTTTAATACATTTTTCAACTCAAAATTAAAGTATTTGCTTGAAAATTCATCTTTGTAGGTTGAAATTGCAACTATTCCCTTACGAAAAAGTATTGTAGGAAAATATATGTAAATTACGCCTATTTTTTTCCTATCATGAAATTCCTTTACTTTTTTCGTTCTTATAGGAATTACAGGAATAAAAATAATCGCCAACAAATTATGAGAAATTCATTATCGAAACATCACTATATCAAAAATAATAATTATTCTTCTCTGATGATACTTTTTCGCAATGTTCTGGTTGTTCTCTTTGCTTGAAAATTCAAACATTTGGTTAAAAAATCATCTGTTTTGGTTGAAACTTAACTTGTTGGTGGGAAATTCATCTTTGTGATTTTTCAAGTCAACAGTTTTTTAAAATATTCCACTTATCGGCTTGAACATTCCGTTCTAAGTTTGGAAATTCTTCTCTTTTGGCAGAAAATATTTTTTTGATTGAAAATTCAACTATTTTGTGGGAAATGTAATACATTTCGACTTGAAATTAATGAATATCATTTCCATTGAAAAGATCACGGGGACTTACTAGCGTGGACTAACTGATTCCCAGCTTCCAGGCTAGGAGAAACTGGAGGGTATACCGCTGTACTGCTCAACGCAAGTGAATTGCTGTGGCGAACAGGCCTCTAAATGCTCGGGCTGTCGTTCACGTCCAGATTCACGGCTGAGCAAGGCAAGCGAGCAAGGCGAAGAAGGCGAGGAACGATTCTTGAAATCGTTTTCGATGTCCAAACTCGGGGGTAAATAGCAGTTTTGTCCGCGGTGCGGGACTTTACTTAAATTACGCAACAGATCAGGAGGGGGGGGGGGGATATTTCGTAACGATTCATTACGGTAGAGTGGGGTGGCGTGGAAGAAATCTTTAAAATTCGAAATTGAAACAAATACATCGCGGTAATTATACCGACATGTAATACCTTAACAAAGTAGTTAACAAAGTAGTTGAATCTTCACCAAAAACAGATTAATTTCTAGTCAGTCCCAGCCGCAGAAGCTAATATTTCATTAAAAAATTAATTTTCAAGAACGTAGTTCAACTTTCAAGCACATAGTTTAATGTTCAACCAAAAAAATGAATTCTGAACGACAACTCTAATACTGGCGATATTTCAACAAACAAACAAAAATGCAATTGTACATCAAGAACAGTAAACCTCACCCGAAAACTAAGAATATGCACCGAATTATCAGAATTTTTAACGGAGTAGATTACCAATAGTAATACTAAGAAGATTAAATTTTTACCAAAAAAGAAAGTTGCAAAAACACAAGGTGAATTCTTAAACAAAACAGATTGATTTTCAAGGAAACAGTTTCATTTGTAACAAAAAATATGGAACTTTCACAAAAAGACGCGAATTTGACAACAAAAAAGACGACTTTTTAACCGAATTTAAATTTCCAACTAAGACAGATTTCTCAGTAATGTAAGAAAAGAAATGTAACCAAGTTGTTCAATTTGCAAGCAAAAAAAAAGTGTTGTCAATAAAAACTAGTATAGTCGTTATTCCAACCCACAAAGACAAAGCATTTTTTATTTGAAATAAAGAAAAGTTGAATTCCAAAAAGAAAGAGTAACTTTCATCTGAAAACAGTTGAATTTTCATGTAAAAAAATAACTGTTAACGACAACAATCAAATAAATGGTAAAACTTGCCACGAAAACAATTGAAGTTCAACCAAAATCTTTTTTTTTACCATTCATCATGTAAGTTGAAAATCAATATCTGCAAGTTATGGGATATATGGGTTATATGGTTGAAAACCATATAAGTTTGCACATTTTTATTGAGTTAAACATTCCATTAGAATATTGTGCCTGCATGTTCTTCTAAATTCATCTGTTTACGATTAGAAAGTGAACAAAAGTATGTTTAACAAATCTTGAAATGCTGAGAGAAGCTTATAAGTTTGCATTTCAAGGTCAATATGTAGTATTTGCATTTATAAAATATTTGGTGTTCCGTATTTCTTCAGTCATCACATTTTCACATATGTTAAATAATAATTTCTAATTGATATTGAATGATATTGAATGATATTAGTTGATATTATGTATTGAACTGTATAGCATGTGACGCAGCGCCACCTGGTGAAATATATATTGTGCAAAGATCGTTCACAACGCAGAAACTCTTCTCCTCATCAGGCAACAGTTCGCCTGTAGCTGTTTGATGCTGCCTGACGGTGAATACCTATCGGGGAGCAAGAGTAGGCGGTCGCCAGTGGTGAACTCGAACATGGTTTGTGACGTCGGTTCCCATCTGCTGGCCTAACCGTTTGCTACGCGTTCACGTGGTCCGCTCGAGTACGGAGCAGCCTAGTTTTCGGGTAGCCACGACCATTCACTCTCTGCTCCCCACAGGACTCTTCCTACCTCGGGTAGCGCGAACGGACCTTTTAGTTCCTAACACTGGGAAAATATGAACCGAGGAGGAGTGTGTCAGGAACGCATGGAGCGTTCACCCAGCATTTCGCTCCCAGTCCCTGGTTTGTATGAGTGGGTTTTCTGTAAACTTCATGTCCTAATGTGTTATTAGATCTTTTGTAAACTAGTACGTCCAAGAAAGATAATTTTCCGTTTTGTTCAATTTCCATGGTAAACTCGACATTAGGGTGTATTTCATTGATGAAATCGAAGAATTTGTGTAATTCATCTAGTCCATGTCTCCAGATGACAAAAGTGACGTCAACCTGTCCCATTGCTGCTCCTGAGGTTTGTTCGTAGAATTGGTTATTGACAGAGAAGTAGGTATTAGTGAGACAGTGTTCTATCAAAGGTGTGAGATTGGAGGAGAAGTTTGCAAAGGATTTAATAATATCGATTGTATCAGAGATTGGTATTTTTGTAAAGAGTGATACTACGTCGAAACTCACTAGGATGTCTTGGGGTTAAATGTGAATCTGTTGTATCTTTCTGATGAAGTCAAAAGAGTTTTGGACGTGTGTGATAGAGTTTCCTGTGAAAGGATTCAGTTTTTTGGCGAGAAAGCGTGCTAGGTTGTAAGTTGGTTAGTTTATTGCGCTGACGATCAGTCTGAGTGGGATGTTGTTTTTGTGGATTTTTGGGAGTCCGTAAAGTTTTGGAGAGATGGGATTAGTAGGTTTTAATTTAGATATTGTTTCGCTGTCAAGTTTTGAGTCTTTTAGAAGGGTTTTTGTTTTGCTGACTATTGTTTTTGTGGGGTGTTTTTAAAGTTTTTCATATGTATCGTCAGTAAGAAGGTCCATGATTGTGTTGTTATAATCGTCTTTATTCATTATTACTGTTGTGTTGCCTTTGTCCGTGGGAAATATTATGATGTCTTTATTCTGATTGAGTTCTTTAATTGCTGTTTTTTCTTGTTTTGTTAAGTTTGAGGAAGGAAGTTGGGCTTTGCGTAGGATGTTGGCCTTCCTACACCGTATGTCATTCGCTTTTTCGGGCGGAAGGGTATATATTGTGGATTGCAAATTACTGATGATTTCTTCTTTCGGGATTTTGGAGGGAGCTACTGCAAAATTATGTCCTTTAGATAAGGCTGAAGTCATTTCATTGCTGTGAGGATGGTTAGAGATGTTTTTTACTGTGTTAGTTAATGGTGCGTGCCTCACTGGAAGTAATTTGTCAAATATTATTTTTTGTTTTTGAGTGCAAAAATCCTTAATCCGTTCGGATTGGACAAATGATATGCGGTCCAATGTAGACCAAATACCAAATCTGAGTGTTTGATAGAAAAAGGTGAAGTTTTAATATTTTTTTGGAGGTAGTGTGCAAGGCAAATTTGGTATGTTATATTCTTTCTTTCAAGAGAAGCAAACTTGTTTTATGTAGAATTGATTTGGATTTAGGTGTTCCCAAATGGTTTTTCAACTGTAAGAATTTGGGGACGATGTTATTGTCCCTACACCGTTTTAATAAAGCTAAAGATGTTAGTAGATTAGCCTGAGAAGACCTGAGCCTACTAAAGGTGTTAGTTTAAGTAAGAAAACTCTCCCCGTAGAGTTCTTTAATAATATACTTAATGCTTTCACGATGATTCATTACAATAAATTTAAAATTTAAAGCTTTTTCGGGTTTCAATCGTGTGCGAAACTATGAATCTTGCCGACGTTACGTGAACATTGCAGTTCACTTCTTCAGGGCTGACCTGACGTACTAGTTTACAAAAGATCTGATAACACATTAGGACATCAAGTTTACAGAAAACCCACCCATACAAACAGATACATACATGCCTCCTCCCACCATCACTCATCTCAAAAGCAATCGGTCATCAACTCCCTTGTATCCAGAGCTATCTCCATAACAGATAAAGATAACTTACAAAAGGAACTGCAAAATGTTAAACAAATCCTAATACAAAACGATTACACAAAAAAAAAACTAATAAAGCGATAAGAAAATACACTCAAAAAAACAAGTGAACACAACCTACTAAAGAGAGAGAAAACCGACCACCATCCTACCCTACATTTAAAGTATAACAGAATAAATAGGAAGAATTCTCAACAAACACAAGATCCAAACCATATTCAAACCACCTGTGAAAAGAGGACAACTTCTAAACAACACTAAAGATAAAAAGGCACCTTTCAGTGATCCGGGAGTATATAAAATCCCTTGTTCTTGTGGCAAAGTCTATATTGGAGAAACCAGAAGAGCGGTAAGCCAACGAGTAAAGTCAGACTAAAACATTTCACGCAATCAACACTAGCTGAGCATCATATCGAAACAGGACATAGCAGTTTATTTGACGAAACAACCGTCATCGCAAGAAAGTACAATATTTTTCCAAGAAAACATAGAGAAGCAATCGAAATCTTAAACCACCCTAATAACATCAATAGGGACAATGGATATAATACCAATACGATTTGGCTTTCCGTCCTCCCGGGTTTAAAAAGAAAGACTTGATTGGCCAATCAAGTTCGACCAGTCCCCACCACGGGGCGCTCTGGCCAATCACAGGCATCGTAGAGAATACATATGTAAGAACAACATAACCTGAAACTTCAGTTTCAGGTCAGCCTTGAAGAAGTGAACTGCAATGTTCACGAAACGTCGGCAAGATTCATAGTTTCACACACGATTGAAATCCGAAAAAGCTTTAAATTTTTAATTTATTATAATCAATCAATGAATTTATGTTAATATAGTAATTTTCCTGTAAAAATTATAATAACTGAAGTTATGAGCTGCTAATAGATCTTCATCTCTTAGTTTTCATTGTAATTAATACATTAACTAAAGTTTTAATCTATTTGTTTCTAGTCTTACCATGTATTTTGGATGTTCTTGAAGTTCTGAACGTTCAAATGAACGAAATTTTTTATTGATAACTTTGTAAACCAGAAAAAGTGCTAGAATGTTTGTTCATTTATATTGGAAATAATTTATTATTGAAACAGAATTATAATGCATATTATAAATTGCAGGTGGAACAATATTTATGGGTAAAACAGAAATGGGGAAAAATATTTCGTTCATTATAACGTTCGGAACTTCAGGTAAATGTAGTTTGGGGTGTTTCGAGGTATATTCAACAAAGATTTATAATACCTTGTTTGAGCTACTTCTATGTCTTCGAGATATCTCAAAGACCAGATTTCTGATCCATAAAGTAACGTTGCTGAGCTTACCGAATTGAATAAATGACTTGATCTTTGCTTAACATTTTCCCTAAATATACCGATATTTGTAAATATTTGTCCTAGGTAACAATATGAATTCACTATCTCCACTTCTGCTTTTTCAAAAGTAAATTTACAAAACTTTGTACTTTTGATACTCTTATGGAAAGCTACAATCTTTGTTTTTGCTACATTCACGTAAGGTCATTCAATCCACAGTACTTCTAAAACTCCTCCCAACCCTACCTCCACCACCCGTGATCTCTAAAAAGCCACTCAATAGCACTTGTGAACAAAAGAAAAATTATTGGGCTCGGGACACTCACTAAGGCTTATTCAAGTCTTTTTAACTTGTCCTATTCACCACAAAGTGCATATTTAGGTTTTCATACAAGTTCATTGTAGTTCAGATCAGTTTGCTGTTTAAATCTAAACTCTTTAGTATTCATTCTTCATTCGATCAAGTCAAGTTTGAAGTCAATAACAGCCGAAAACATCCACTCTATAATCATCAGCGTTATTTGTGATACGACACAACAATTTAGACAGCTGCCATTTTGATTTGTTTTTTAATTATTACTTTTGCGCATCTTCACTTTTTTCACTGTGTGAAAAGCTGCTTCTACCTAGACAATCGTTTGACTTCGATTATATATGATAAAGTTATCACATTTGGAATGTTTTACTAAGTTTTCCCCATTTAAATACCATGAGAAATTTCAAATGCGACGCGCGAGTTATAATTTCTATCAAATCACTTCCTCGTAAAATGATGTGGTCTTTACATGATTCGATTAACTGACAAAATAACCTAACCATCGCATAGATTTCTGTCGTGACAACTATTCGTCAGCATATAACAGGTATGCAACTTAATTGCATACTTTTAAACTTAGCCAGTCTCGTAAATTTCACAATTAATATATCAATGACATCCCGTCTTCACAAAGGCCTTTTAACAATATTTTGAGTATCACTTAGAATAAATGTTGAGTGCTACTTGCAAGTTATGAAGTCACCTCGAAAAAAAGAACTTGCTGGCACTAGTCTGAAACAGCATACACCACAGTGAATCTGGAGCAAGTTGTAGAGTACCCAGATCACAAATAACGCTGGTGATTTTAGTGTGGAGGTTTTCGGCTGTTTTTGACTTCAAACTTGACTTAATCGAATGAAGAATGAAAACTAAAGAGTTTAAATTTAAACAGCAAACTAATCTGGACTATTATGAACTTGTACGAAAACCTAAATATGCACTTTGTAGTGAATAGCAGAAGATACAAAAAATTGAATGCAAAGCAAGGGAGCAAGCCTTGGTGAGTATCCCTCAGCCCAATAATTTTTCTTTTGTTCACAAGTGCTATTGAGTGGCTTTTTAGAGATCACGGGTGGTGGAGGTAGGCTTGGGAGGAGTTTTAGAAGTACTTTGGCTGGCTTTTGCAGAGGATATTGTCATGTTGGTAGAGTCTCCTGTGGACGCACAAATGAAACTAAATATACTACAGAAATACGGTGGATTGAATGACCTTAAGTGAATGTAGCAAAAACAAAGATTGTAGCTTTCCATAAGAGTATCAAAAGTACAAAGTTTTGTAAATTTACTTTTGAAAAGGCAGAAGTGGAGATAGTGAATTCATATTGTTACCTAGGACAAATATTTACAAATATCGGTATATTTAGGGAAAATGTTAAGCAACGATCAAGTCATTTGTTCAATTCGGTAAGCTCAGCCACCTTACTTTATGGATCAGAAATCTGGTCTTTGAGATATCTCGAAGACATAGAAGTAGCTCAAACAAGGTATTATAAATCTTTATTGAATCTACCTCGAAACACCCCAAACTACATGTACCTGAAGTTCCGAACGTTCAAATGAACGAAATATTTTTCCCCATTTCTGTTTTACCCATAAATATTGTTCCAACTGCATTTTAAAATATGCATTATAATTCTGTTTCAATAATAAATTATTTCCAATATAAATGAACAAACATTTTAGCACTTTTTCTGGTTTACAAAGTCATCAGTAAAAAATTTCGTTCATTTGAACGTTCAGAACTTCAAGCACATCCAAACTATATGGTAAGACTAGAAACAAGTAGATTAAAACTTTAGATAATGTATAAATTACAAAGAAAACTAAGAGATGAAGATCTCTTAGCAGATCATAACTTCAGTTATTCTAATTTTTACAAGAACATGACCTAATCAAACGAATATTTAATAAAGGATATAAATGTCAACAAACTAAGACTTATCTGTCAACTTAGACTAAGTAATTCTAAGAATGTCAGAATATCATGGGACGGTCAAATATACGAATTTGATTCAGAGAGTATATGCCTGATGAGGAATCAGAGAAAGGCAGATTCCATAAGTCACTTTATTATAGAATGTCTTGCGTATAACGGGGTATTTAACCATCACTGGCTACTAATATTTATTTAGAATTCGAAAGAAATACGTATTATGCTTATAGTAATTACAAGCAGTCATTCATCACTTCCTTGTGGCCGGGTACTGGCCCATTATTGATTACAATAAATCCGAACTGAACTGAGATTTCGATTATATTTGAGACAGTTATCTCGTTTTGAAGGTTTATCTCAGTTTTCCCCTTAATATTATAATATTAAGGTGGTCCAAAATAACGTATTTTTGAATGTTGACCATTCCGTACCAGAAACTGAATCTTCATAGTGGAAAAACTCTTGTGTATTTGTTTCAGATTTTTAAAGTAATAATTGAGCGAGCACATGGCTTTCAAAATTTTGGCTGATCTTAGCCAGGAAAATTCATCAGAGTTCATAAACTCGTCAACTGTCAACGGACAAGCTGACTCTGCATTAGCACCTTTGTTACTCCGGGAATTATTGGTTAGTGGGCGGAGTACGAAAATACTCACTTTGGACTCAGGTATTAAGACCCAGGCTTCCACCTTTGTATATTTTTCACCTGTTCTACGTCTACTTCTCGGATTTCTTAGGAATTTAAATTTGATTGAGAATGTTTCCAATATTTAAAATTCTGAAGAAATAAGTAATAAATTTATAAGAATAATGGAATAAATTTTATTAACAATAATAATTTATATTTTTTTATATTTCACTAGTTTGAATGGAAGCTTCTAATGCGTCCCCTAAGGATTTACATTTTTCTTGAATCTCTTGCCTATTCCTTCACACCCCCCCCCCCCCCACACACACTTACTTGGTGGTGGGAGGGGGACCTACAGTTTAAGGTGGGTTCCGAACCACCAAGAGCAACAGCTTTAAGTACTTTGAGAACCTTTTTCTCTAGAGATACCGGTTCCACGACTCTCCGGAGATGAACAACTCCCTTGCTAGGCTAGTGTTCACCGCATGGGCCGCCGAGACTCTTCCAGAGTGCGAGACGGGAATCGAACCCGCAAGCCGACGGAGTGGGTCCAAAGCTTACGCCTTAACCCCCACGACCATGGTCCCACTTTATTTCACTAGTTATAATGAAATTAATTTATGTACATTTAATTTAATTAACTGATGATTAATTGTTTACCTAAATTCAATCACGTATTTTAGAGTAAGTCATAAAAAGTTTGGTAGAAATTACACTGAATTTTAAATTAGGAATTATTACTGAAAACGTTGACAAACTTTAATGAGTTACAATTGAATTTTATTTTTTCATCTATTTTATTTCTTCTGCAATTTAATTTCTTCAACAATTTTACTTTTTCAACCATTGTATTGTTCCACAATTTTACTTTTTAAAACAATTTTATTTTAAAAACAATTCTGTTTCTTCTGCATTTTCATTTCTTCAACAATTTTAATTGTTGAACATTTTATTTTTTTATCATTGTTATTTTGTTGAATAATTTTATTTTTTGAACGATTTCATTTTTTAAACAATTTAGTCTCTTCTAATATTTTATTTTTTCAATACTTGATATAGATTAATATTCACTTACTTAATTAATAATTCATTAATTAGGAGAATGAAATAATATTACTCGATGATACAAGTATTCTAATTAAAAATTACATAAATATATATTTTAAATTTAATTTTTAATGTTATGGACCAAATATGTATTTCTTTCATTTTCCTCTGGGACATAATGGGATACTGGTATAACTTTGGGTATAAAAGTTTCATTGTATAGTTTAAAGTGTTTAAACGGATTAGGAAATGTTCCCCGCCCATCATCGTGTGGTTATTTATGGACCCTCTCTGCCTTTTAGGGACGAATCTCTTATTGTGTTTTGTAATTATCTTATTGATGTTGAACTTCAAAATGATCCATTTTTTAAAAATCAATTTTTGACTCTATGAAGAACAACTGTTGTAATTTTCAACTAAAAGAAACAATATTTATGGCCCAAAATAAGCTCCTGAAAATCATCATTAAAAAAATATCACTTCTGATTCGTTTTTTAATAAAAACATTTTTTTAGGCTCATTCTTGTAGCCTGAATATTAAAGGTCCCAAATTTCATTATTTTTATTACAATTACTTATATGTATAATTCAAACATGAAGAAGACGATATGTTTTTCTATGTTAAAGTACATAATAACTTGATTAACGATGCGCTCGCTCAATATATAAATCTATATCACGTCGGGGTCACCATTCGGTTTTCGGTTTCGATTCCTTTGGAATAGAACTGAAGGGCCTATGACAAAGCCACCGAACGCGTCCTCGGGTTGCGGATAGAGGGCCCCTGTACCAAGGGTTTCTGCTGAATATGGTTACAATAATTAATAAGCAGTCGCGGACAATTGTCCAGGGATGGTCCCGAAGGAATAACTCCTAAGAGAAGGCGTAACGACCGTGCCGAAAGCTGAATGGCACCTGGGTTAGGTGTCTCAAACGGTGACTCTGGGATACCGGGCGACCTCTCAGAGTATCAGCCTTATCCTTGCACGCGGGGCTCTACAAGGATGGACTAACCCTTTCCCTAGCTGCTCGTGGGAACAACAATGAAACTACCAAAACACCAAAATGTTGTAGATGCGGTTTAAGACAATCGGACGCGCAGACCACCCGACAATGGGTCGGCAAACAATGCCGATCAGCCTAGCGTTCGGGGTGCTGAAAATAATTTAGATGGAAACATGACGACGAACCGGCGAAACGCCCATATTGAGTGGACGGATCGACTCAGGGATGACGTGCTAGACTGCTACGATGCCAGCATTATCCCTGTTCACGGAGGCTTTATGGCGCGTATGCACACTCTGTGGTGCCAGAAACAACCAGAGCTTCAGCACGTTTCGCATCAGTCTTTGCGAAATCAAGCCGACAACCTCCGGAAAAATGGATACGTACGCGGAGCGCTTCCCCAACCGCTGCTTTATCAAGCTGCAGAAGAAGATGAGGAAGCGACATTGAGGCCAACCGCAGAAAGCAGGCACCTTCTGAGAGATGATCGCAATTTCATTACAAGGAACATTAACATGGAAGTTCCACCTAAGCCCCAAGATCTGACTGAAATGGATGCCTTCCTTCGTGGAGATATCTCGCAAGAGTCCGACTGTGGACCATCAATTGCTCAGTTTATGGTGCTGCGAGAACTTTGGCTGATTCAAATCGAAGGCTGAAACCGACGATGGATCAAAAGACCAAAAGAGGCTTGTATCAACTGAACAAGAAGATTGGATTGGCAAGACAGAATGCGTCCCATGTTCAATGTGTGATTTTCTACATAACATCTGGTAGACCGTTTACGGAAAGGGTTCGAAAGTTCGCCCAAGAACTAAGGATCTTGAATCACACACTAAACAAGTAAAAGCTGCTGACAATCAAGCAGCATATTGTTGACAAAATACGGCTGTTATCTGACGCAAGGAGGAGAATACAGAAGAGGGAGAGATGGATCAGGGAGAATCAACAGTTTCTCGCTGACCCATCGCGCCTCTTCAGCGATCTACCTGTTTCTGTCAAAAATCCACCCAAGCCCAAGGAGGTAGAGACTTTTTGGAGAGAGGTGTACAAGATCCCGAAAACACTAGAGTTGAAAGAAGATACTGATAATATCATCCGCTTCAAGGAGTTTTGCGACTTCATAAAATATGAGGTCCATTCCGCAGTGGCTGGTGTTAGGACGCACTATACTCCTGCCAATAAAAGGCAACTTGTCCAACCCAGATAATGACAGGCCAATAACTTGTTTGAACACGCTGTATAAGATCTTTACAGCTGTCCTCAACAACAGGATTGTTCGACGAATTGAGCCTGTATGGCGAGAGAAGTACGAACAACGTGGCTCGAAAAAAGGTGTAGCAGGCTGTCGAGAGAACCTGCTAATTGGCAGGTGTGTCTGTAAATACGCTGCAGCCGATCAGCGCGTCCTGTCAATGGCCTGGATTGACTACCGGAAAGCTTTCGATTCAACCTCTCATAGACTTATCATCTGTCTGTTGGAAAGCTTGAAGGTACATCCACACATAGTGAGATGCATAGAGACCAGAGGGGCGTCTTTCAAGGTGATACCATGAGCCCTTTGCTTTTTTGCATCACACTGCTGCCTCTATCTCTCGCACTACGAAATTCTCCTGGATACCTCTGTGGCGACACTAATCAGCGCGAGCACAAGGTCACTCACGTATTTTATATGGATGACCTGAAGATATATGCCTCTGGTAAAAGATAACTTCAAACTGCTATAAATATTGTCAAGAACTACACAGGAGAGATTGGGATGGACTTTGGCTTGCACAAGTGTGCCAAAATTCATCTGAAGAAAGGAAAGATTACTGGCGTTCCGAAGGACCCTGAGCCTGTGGATATAAGTGTCATTAGACATCTTAATACTGGAGAGACATATAAATACCTGGGCGTGCCTCAAAACCGCATTCAGGACGTAACATCAGTGAAGGAGTCTCTACGAAGCAGATACAAGCATCTTCTTCGACAGATTTGGTCTTCCAATCTGTCGGCGTTGAACAAGGTATCTGCAACTAACATGCTTGCCGTGCCGGTTCTACTCTACTCGTTTGGAGTAGTTCAATAAGGCCCTTGATGTCACTACACGTAAGATCATGCATATGCATAAAAGCTTGCATATCAATTCGTCAGTTCCGCGATTATATATTTCACGATTATATATTTCACGATTGTTCTAAGTACAGCTTACATCGTTGCGAATGGCAGAGATCCTCTCCTAAAGATGGTCAGGAACCACGAGACGATTGGCGAAGGAGCGTTCCTTTACAAAGCCGCTGAGACCCTTGGCCTAAATTTTGACATCAGAAGTGAGGAAAGTGCATTACTTCATCTAGATGCTTCACTTCTAAAAACCAAAGTGAAGAAAGCAGAGGTTGAAAATTTTTACCAAGAGCTACTCGACAAGAAAATGCACGGAAACTTTCACAGAAATGTAGAAAAACAGTCCTTCTCGAAGGAGCAAACTTTTGCTTTCCTCAAATCATCGGGGCTTAATTCAGGTATAGAGGGTTTTATTTTCGCATGCCAGGACGGTGTCATTTCCACCTTAACATATCATAACCGCATTTTATGTCAAGAAGTTCCCAGTGATAGTTGCAAAGCGTGTCATGCACACGCTGAGTACCTAGAACACATACTATCAGGGTGTCCAACCCACGCAGGAACGATGTATATCTGTAGACATAATGCGGCCCTAACAGTGTTTTATTACCATCTTTGTCGCTCTTACGGTGTTGGCCGCGACCCTGCCCTGCCGAACGCTCCAAGGGAGATAGAGTCGATTGTCCGAAACGAGAAGTGCCAAATTTTCTGGAACTACGATTTTCGGGCAGCACTCTCCGTTGCGCACTCGAGGCCTGACATTGTTCTCCAAGTCTTCGAGAAACGAACTATATTCGTGATCGAATTCTCGGCTCCGTCCGAATACAACATCACTGCAAAGGAGAAAGAAAAAGAGGAGAGGTATCAAAACCTTAAAAGAGAGCTACAACGACTGTACCCAAAATATTCAGTACAAGTAATTGTCCTTGTGATACGTGCTCTCGGAGGTGCGAAACTATCACTGGTTCGTAACCTTAAAGCCATACCCGCGTGCCAAAAATATGCCAAGGCACTTGCGAGATGGATGCAGAAAGCTGTCATCCTTGGGTCGCTTCGTGTCCTTAAGACACACGAGGGTTTCGTCGGCCTGTCGTTGTGATATCGTCGTTGCCTATGACCACCAATCTCACGGTTGTGAGACGTGGCCATAGGTGTAATTTACCGCGGTGCTACTGGGGGCTATTGACATTTTTTGGATGGCAGTTGCTCTTAGTGGGACCCTGCGGTGGTTGTTTAACTTTTTTTTTAAATTAAATATACATAGCCTGAATTCTCGTAGTTTTTAGGAATATCCATTATGTATATCGTATTGCAAAATGGATACTGAATAAACACCATCAGAATCATGGACATTTGAGTACTATTTTAAAGATTCGTAAAAGTGACAGATGACTTATCCGAACTGCAGATACGCTTTATTTCATTTGCACGGCAGATATATGCTAGGAGTATCTTACGCTTCAACTTATAACTATTAGTTATTATACTTAGCATTCTTGTTTTCGTTATAGTTGGTCTGTGTTCGTTGTGATTTTAGTGAATACTGTTTTTAAGAATAATTTGTCTTAGCCTAATTTCTTTGAAAACGGTATATTTTTTAATGCTCGACACAAAATAGTAATACAATAATAAAGTATAGTTTCTATATTTTGAATGCTCAGAACACTCACCTTTAGCTTGCCTTTATGAAATGCACATATGCATACTTGAAGACTAGCGTAACCACAGTCTACAAAGACAACATTTCTTGGCGATGCTTCGACGGCTGGTAAATCTTGTTTATAAATACCGTAACACAGAGCAGTCGCAGAAGTTTCATTAAACAATCGTAGAACATTTAGGCCTGCGATTTTAGCAGCATCGAGAAGAGCTTGCCTTTCAGCCTGCGTATAATAAGAAGGAACAGATATCACACAGTCATTAACAACTGTCTGCAGAGCAGTTTCAGATATCTCCTTCAATTTTGTAAACAGCATCGCTGTAATTTGTTCCGGTGAAAATATATGTTCTTCTCCCAAGTATTTCACCTGAAAAACACCAATTATTTAATAACGATACATATTATTTCATACATTAAAACTCTTCTTGAGCATTGATAACATATTTTATATCTTATCCACCATATCCACAAATTACGTAAAAGCTTCGGGTGGGAGGGTTCCAGGAAATAATACTTTAAAATAAATGATTTAATAATATCGTCAAGATTCAAAATAAGGGAGTCATCGTGGGTCAGATGTATAACAAAAGAGCAAAAGGTATTTTTTGTAGAACTTTTCTAGGTGTGCAAACTTTTTTTTTGCAACACATGCCCCGAAAGTACGCCTTTCGATGCCTGTATTCTGTGTCCAAAGGGAGCCTTTTCTTCAAGAAAACTAATTCTATCGCCGCGCATGCGCACTCCAAGAAAGAAAAACATGTCTATCGCTGAGCATGCGTATCAGGAAAAATGATTTTATGCAAAACCGGACGGTTTTCGTACCTTTCTGTGCGCGTTTGTGGGACGCGAAGTTCTCGTTTGTCGGAGGGGGTATTTTTCCGGCCACGGCCGTAAAAGTATACTTTTACGGAGTGCGCGCATGCGCTTTTGGTCCAAAGCGGCGACACTCCTGGCTCTCTCTTCTGACGCATGCGTGGTACATATCACAAATGTTTGTAGACTGTGCAATACAAATGAACAGAGCATGCC
>CAKNYM010046837.1:12924-63145 GCA_932195095.1 Andricus curvator | reverse complement strand
CCCCCCCCCCCCCCAAAGTCCTTTCGTTGACTTTTCGACCCCCCCCCCCCCACTAAATAGTATTTTATTAGTTTCGTTCAATCATTCCGAAGCTTGTGGAGAGACAAAACACTCGGTTGTTTTCGTTAATTTTTAAACTTTATTTTCCTTTACTATATTTAGAAAAAAAATAAAATAAAATAAAAACTTTGTATTATAAGATTCGCATGAGTACTTTTCAATTTAATTTCGATTAAAAGAAAATTTTAATTCTTTCGTTTCAATTAAAAAACATTTTTTTTGGTTATGTTTCTACTTTTTCTTTTGATTTTCTAGGAAAACTTTTGTTTCTTTTTCGAAAGGACACCCGGTGTATCCAGGTCTCTCATAGGTTAAACCTACTTCGGAATGATGCTATTTGTTCCTGAAAGAAGAATACATGCACAAAGACAAGGAGAAATATGTGCGAATTATGTCGAAATTATTTTACAAATTATTACGAAAATAAAATTGCGGATTATATCGAAAAAAATGCTTATAATGTTTTGGCCAAGTTGTGTGGGCGCGTATACAGGGAAATAGATGAGGGAAATTAATGGGCGCTCACAGCAGCCACGTGGCGAGTTTTGAGGTTAGCCGAAACCTTTTCGTGTGAGAATATCGGAAGATGTTCACAATCAAGTTATTTTATTTATTTATTATCTTCCGAATTTTTCTCACTACAAAGTTTTTAATTTTATTGGTAAAATTGTTTTCCATAAATTTAAATACGTTAAATGTACGAATTTTCTGTTTGGGATTTTCACTATGTTTCTTTATCCCTTTAATTTGTCGAAAAGTGTTGAAAAGGTGTACTAGTAAAATTCGGTTTATTTCGACAGTTTTCGGCAAAGTTCAAAATTTCATAATTTTCACGCTTTTCTTTCTATTCATTTTATTCTTGTGAAATGCGTGCAAATTTTGCGACTGTTGCCTAATCCTCCATTTTATTTCATTTTTGTGTGTGTGCATGAGACTTACGACCGAGACCTCTCATAACCTCTTATTCTATTCTATTGTCCTTGGTCTACTTCAGTTAGGTATGGGTGCAAGTTTCGTAATTCATTTTTCGGAAGAGAAATGGAATTATTTTAATTTCGGAGATTCTAATAAAAAAAATTGATTTTCAAAAGATTCTAAATTTACTTTAAAAGGTTGGGCGCCATTTTTATAACGGGGTTTCTGCGGCCTAACTACGAATCGCCCGTTATTGTTATGTTCCATATACGTATTAAAGTTCACATTTTATATTTCATCAATTATTCCTTCAGGTTCTTATTCAACAAAGTAAAGAGAGGGGTGGGTAGGTAAAAATAAATTTAGAATGCCTAGGCCAAGATTTCCATTCAATAAAATGAAGCTTCGAATTTATTTAGAATAAAACATAGCGCGCTGTGCACGCACGAACCGACATATACAATTTACGTAATCGCGATTTCCCACAATCTTACCATTTTAGAATTCCGAAAACCCAGTGACATAAAAAAGAAAGAGGAGGATTATACCGTCGAAACTGCACGTATTCTTACAAAGTCTGGAGGTTATGAGATTAGATACTCTTCACCGAGTCTCAGCAAACAAACAAAATAGTAATCCGAAAACACTCGCGGCACTTATAAGAGGTGGCGAAACTCCATGGTCGGAACACGTGGCTGTTATCTTTCTATCCTCTGAATTTACTATTAATAATCCAATGCGACCATCGAGCATGCCAGAATACAAAACTCTATACCTGTGATTTCCTGTCCAACACCTCTGATTCCATTGCCTTCCTTATTTTCGAAAAATAGTTGATCGTTTCTTCATCGGAACTCGACATTTTTTTTGATAGTACAATTATTCTCAGTGCAGCGTCGAAAGGTTAGAGCAAGAGTGACAGGTCCAGAGGCTTACGGAAATACAAAAAAGTCGGAGTTCTAAAGTCGAAGCAGTTATCCAATAAGAGACGTTACCGAGATCACGTGGGCAGGTATCGCAAGTTAAGCGAGTTCACAGACTCGTAAATATTCGGGAGTGCACCCCGGTCTACAGCTATTATTAACTAATCTTAGCCTTCGGAATACAGGTGGCTAATTCAAATTACATACAGAAGCAGCGGATACATAATTACACCGTTTGGGTGGCACTCCGGTGAGAGAGATTGTTTAGAGAGAGAGAGAGACTTCACTCTCTCGTTGTTGGGTCGGGGCCCCATGCCCGCTTGCTACTCTGCTTGATCGGCGGTCTCGGTCGTCCGTACGGTGGTGGCCTCTGGTTTGGGCGGAATAAGGTTCCCGTTTTTAAATATACATGGTTTCGTAGAATTCCCTTTCCATGACAGGTTTGGCTCCGGGAGAAGTATGAAAATAATAGGGAAAGAAAGAAAATAAACAAGTAGTAAGATATAAGGCCGTGAGTGTTTCCTGGTGGTGTTTTGGTGGTGACACTTGCTCTAACGTCTCAAGCGGGCTGATTCGAAAGTTTTCGGTTTTCTCGACAAATGGAGTTCTTTAAGTGACGGATAATATCTACCACGTCACACACGTCAGGATCAAGGTCATTTGAAGGTCAACTTCGTTAATTCGAGAGATATCATCTTTTTGACCTCAGATTCTGAGAGAGCGGAAAATTTTACGTTCGGATATATTTTTACCCACTGAATCGAGTGACCTCTAGAGGTCACATGAAGGTCACAAGCATTCTTCAGAATTTCTGAACCTAGTAGCTTGTCATGGTTTGCTAATATCAAGGTAATGATCCTTAAAAAATACGTTTTCGGGTGCGCTGATCACGAATGCGTGACCCTTATGACCCCTACACGTCAGGATCAAGGTCATTCGAAGGTCAACTTCGTTAATTCGAGAGATATCATGTTTTTGATCAGGAAACTTTACGTTCGGAAATATTTTTATCTACGGATCCCAGTGACCTCTAGAGGTCTTATGAATGTCAAAACCATTCTTTAGAACTTCTAAAACTAGTAGCTTGTCATGGTTTGCTAATATCGAGGTAATGACCCTTACAAAATACGTTTTCGTCTGCGCTGGTCACGAATATGTGACCCCTATGAACACTACACGTCAGCATCAAGGTCATTTGAAGTTCAGCTTTCCTTATTCGAGAGATGTCATATTTTTGACCTCCGATTCTGAAAGAGCGGGAAATTTTACGTTCGGATATATTTTTCCCTACGGGTCCCAGTGACCTCTAGAGGTCATATGAAGGTCAAATCAATAATTCTAAATTCCTTAACAAGAATCTCGTCATGGTAGCCATATTCAGAGGAAATGACCTATGCAAAAGCTATTGTATATGAGGGATTCAAAATATATACACAGCAAGGCAGGCAAAAAATCTAAATACCTCAAATAATGTTGTGTTTAAGGTTTTTAAGTTATGGGATATTTAGATTTACTTTTTTTCCTGCTGGTGTATGAAACTTTGAGCTAATAAGGTATTTGAATTGAACTCTTCGGTCTTTGTATAACGATTTTGTGGTCAAAAACATGATATCTCTCGAATTAACAAAGCTGACCTTCAAATGACCTTGATGTTGACGTGTAGGGGTCATAGGGGTCACGGATTCGTGACCAGCGCAGACGAAAACGTATTTTGTAAGGGTAATTAGCTCGATATTAGCAAACTATGTCAAGCTACTAGTTTCAGATGTTCTAAAGAATGGGTTTGACATTCATAAGACCTCTAGAGGTTACTGGGACCCGTGGATAAAAATATTTCCGAACGTAAAATTTCCTGCTCTTTCAAAACATGATGTCAAAAACATGATATCTCTCGAATTAACTAAGTTGACCTTCAAATGACCTTGATCCCAACGTGTAGAGCTCATAGTGGTCACGGATTCGTGATCAGCGCACCTGGAAACGTATATTCCACTTGGTTCCACTCCCGAAAATATTTTGTAGTCCTGCGTTATTTTCGAACAATTTCCACTAATGTTGAGGCAAGTCGTTTCATGGCTAATTTAAAAAAAATATAGGTAGTTATAACAATTTTCTCATCGGAAATATTAAATATAACATTTTTAGAGAAGAATAAATTTTTTTTTTCATTATTTGATTAAAATCGCAGCGTGGCTCGAATTTTTTCCCATATTTATCACTGTGCGGCGGTTCAATTTTGTATTCATCTGGCGCCATCTTGCAACTAGACAAAACGTCTAACAAGTCGATTTTCGAGAGTTTTTTTAGTGAAAATAACTAGTCCTCAAACAGGCAGACGGTAGAAAATCATGCAAAAGTCATCCATTTTTTAAGAATTTAAATGTGCAAAAATAAATATGCTGCAACTGGAGGACGGGTAGGGGGCTCTCATTTTCGTAAGCTTTACATGAAAAATAGACAGTATGGAAACTTTCAACCGGTAGAAAATGATACATGAATTATTTCGGCAGCTTCCGGATTGAAAGACGATGGGCAAAATCCCTACCGTTGGTGAGTAAAAGGTTTTCATTGATAAGAAAAATGCTTTCAACGGTTAGCAAAACATTTTGCTGCGTTTTGTACACGGATTTCCGTCTGGCGTCGTAAACCGTCACTATTTAACATCGTGTTTAGCGATTTCGTTGACGAAAATGGCGTTCAAAATTCCAATGGTATACAATAAATCACTGATGAAGCATACAAAAATGCGTTGGATTTGTTGCCGAAAAAATCAAAAGCAAAATACAGACCTTCGAGATTCGAGACCTCACGCGCGATTTCATGACTGCTCGTGTGAAGTAGCAGCTTGAACATTGTGCTAGACTCGGGTTCGTGCTTCGCTTTCATACTCTCAGTGAGATAAACGCCCGTTTGGCCTCTTGTATTAAAATATACTACTTTCGTTAAATGGAGGTTCATTTCTGTTCTTACTTGGTTTCTATTATAAGTGCAAAAAAGAAAACTTACATGTATTCCAATATTTCCATCCGCTTGTTGAGAAGTCTTGAATGGCAGAGCTTGTAATTCTCTCTGCGCAAAGGGATCATTATGCTTCCTACCCAACAGTCGCTTAAAATTATAAATCGTGTTCTTCATGTTGGTCACCATTTGATTTTTGGCTGCCACGCCAAGAATCCTGTTTTTTCCACTGAATGCCACGCACGATCTAGTCAAAATAATATTGCACTGTGATTAAGGATGTCAGTACACGGCTAAAGTCATCTTATATATCTGCTATCTGCTACATCTGTATCTGTTAAATCGGGTATTGTCGGCAATGACATATGGCCAACGGCCATACCACGCTGAAAAACCCAGTTCTCGTCAGATCACTGAAGTTAAGCAGCGTTGGACGCGGTTAGTACTTGTATGGGTGACCATTCAAGAATACTGAGTGCTGTCGGCACATCGTGGGTGTGGTGAGCCCACACTTGTAGTTATTTATAACTACAAGAAAACTATCCACCTAGAAACACTACCCGAATCGGGTAGTGTCACGCCTACCCTGAAAGGGAAATGGCTTAATGGTATACATACCACGGATCCCGGGCAATGACATATAATTAATATACAAGTAGACGTTGTCCGGGAATTCTCAACAATGCTTGAGCGTGAGCGGTCAATGTTGAAATTAGAGTTTTAAACAAAACCCATTCATGGACCTATGAATTAGATCGACCGAGAGTATCAGGCGTACGGGGAATGCACAATCGGTTGCGGGGATGCAGAGCAGCCATCTACGGGCAGCCGAGAACATGATAGGCTTACGTGTTGTTGCAACGGTTCCCCGTAGATGGTGACCCTATCACACCCATGGAAATACATCCCCTCCCCCTTCCGCGAACTTATCTGCAATAGCCACTGCGTCTGTTCCACTGGCTCCATATGTGACCGTCCGCGAAGAAAGGGACCTAACGTGGAAATAATAGATTTTTAGTTTTTTAAATGAATTGATAGTTTATTATTTTCTCTTTCATAATCTAAAATATTATTCCTATATCTGAAAAAGACAAATTTTTATTAAACTGCAAAGAGAGGACCTCTCATGGAGTTCCTGTGTTGGACCGCCTCTTCAATCGCTCCTCCTGTAAAATGAAGCTACCGCGCGTTAGTTCCCTTTCTTCGCGGACGGTCACATATATTAAAAGGTTCATGAACTCATTTTAGAAACTGCGTATCATTTTTTATAGGTTAGAGCACTTGAAGAGCCTGGTAGCATAACATTCGGATTTTTCATCACTCAGGAAACGTAAACTGAGTACAAAATTCATTCTTTTGTAACAATTTTACATAAATCGACCGTTCTAAACATTTTTTCTTGCAATTCCATGAAAAAAAAACTTTTTTCATACTATGAATAATAAAATGTGGTGATCGACACACTTTGAACAAATGACTTCAGAAACTAAAACAATTTATTGTCTCATAAAAGCGTTAAATTTGTATAGTCAACTACACTCAACTCCCGACTGAAGAATGGTTTCGAGGATGGTTCGCAATGGCCTTGATCCTCAGTCGGGGACCACCAAACGTAAACAGTCAGCGGCGTGGAACCTATTACGCAATATACGTGCGTGAATATACACGCCAGCAGTTCGAGGAATTCGTAAACCATATTTCTTCATATTTCAAAAATTGCAGCTTGATCAAAAATTTATTTGTTTGAAGTTTATTTTTATATTTTAATTGTTAGCGAAAATTGCACGGACAAAAATTCGCCATAATTTATGCGCCTATAAAAAATGTTTTTTAAATATAGAAAATTAAAAAAAAAATTGATGTCTATGTGGGGAAGAAGATTATACACACAAAACTGACAGAAAAAGTAATGATTATACTGATGCGATACTACAACTATTTCGCAATGCCCAAAACCAAATTTCAATCATGTTTTTTACTCAGCCCTAGTTTTCATTCTCTGTTTTTGGAGGAGAAGACGCCCAGTAAGATTTCGATATGAATGACCGATGATGGCTAGGTAGGGTGGTCCAAAAAAGGATTTTCTTGAAAATGTAAGTCAAATAATGAAATTTGACCCCTAGAAGGATTCAATCGGATTATTCTAAGTGCTGCCTCAAAATTTTTCAAGTAAAAAACAAAAAGTTTGAAAAATTATCTTCATATTTAAATTAATTTTTTGATTCATAGCAACAAATGAATCGGAAATTATTGGAACCATGATTTAGGACATCTATTAGAGTTATAAGAAAAAATTCAACAACAAAACTTATTTCAGTTTTTGACGTCTATAGGCAATTGAAAATTATTGCTTTTTTGTATTAGTTAGAGATTTACATTCGGCATGATTTTCTTCAATAAAACCGTTCTCTAATTATCGCCATTATAAATTTTAAAAAATGAATTTCCTAACGCCAAAAGCTGACTGTCTATGATTACAAAAAGTTTTTTAATGACATGTATAATTATTTCTGATTTCGAAAATCTTTAATCATATAATTTATTATCTGATCAATTAATGATTATTTGTGCGATTAGAGAGATTTATAAAATCAGAAATTACACAGGCCGACAAAATTTGTACCAAAAGATCGGACTATGTGACCCCGACGGATTTTGGTGTCCTAAAAACGAATCCGTTGTCTACATTTTTTCTATATGTCAGGTTTTTGAGATATCCTAACCTAAAAGTGCAAAAATAGCTATTTCTAACCATATTTGAATCAATATAACATGATCAGCCATTTTTTTCTCTAAAAATTGCTAACCCCGTCGTTTAGTACTCCTTTTTATCTTTCATTTCCATTTTCGATCATCCCGAACCGATTTTTTTCTCCGAGATATCGCATATTACCCATTCAGTTCAATAAAAGGTAAAAAGAAGTACTAAATGATGACGTTCGCAGTTTTTAGGAACAAAATTGCTGATTGTGTTATATTGCCTCAAATATGGCTAAAAATAGCCATTTTTGCACATTTAGGTTAGGATGTCTCAAAAACCTGACGTATTGGGAAAATTTGGATAACGGATTCGTTTTTAGGATACCAAAATCCTTCGGGGTCACATAGTCCTGTCTTTGGGTACAAAAAAGATGTCATTTTTGTCGGCCTGTGTTATTATACATTTTGCTGAAAAACATTTTTGAATCATAATCAAATATAAATAGTAGATTTTTAAGAATAAAAAACTATCCTAGGGTGACTTAAATCAAACTTTAGCTGTCCTAAATTTTTCTCTTATCTAAAACTGAAAACCCAATTTTTACCCCTTAAAATCGGAAAATCAGCTTTTCAAAAAGACCAAGTGAGATTCAAAATAGTAAGGGGGTATTTTTGTAGCATTTTTTCCAATGAATAATTTTGTTCTCTTGACATTTTTCATATTTCGCCGTCATTTTCAGTGGCGGATCTACCGAACAGGCAACGTAGGCAGCTGCCTAGGGCGGCAACTTTTTAGGGGCGGCAAAACTTCGAGCGTTGATTCCAGATAATTAAATACTCATAATAATCATAATTAAGTATCAATAATATTATTTGATAACAAAGAAACGGCATATTAATCTTATCCTTTTATCAATATTTAGGCAATTTGGCAACTGCCTACGGCGGCAAATTTTCTTGATCCGCCACTGGTCATTTTCCACACATTCTAGTAAAAACGTCGCGGGAAATATGTAAGTAACACATATCTTTGACAATTACTTAACATATATCATAATTAGAAAAAGTGAGAGGTTGGTTTTGGTTGACTTTTTCTCCCTCTTTTTTCTGTTGGTTATTTTTGTCTCTAATGAGCCGAAAATTGAGGTAGTTTAGAGGTCTGTTTTTTAATTCTGAACCTTTTTCATGCTCATTTTGCATAAAATTATGCATGATAAAATAGATTTATGTTCGATCTTAATTAAAAAAAATAATAATTAAGTAAATTATCTTAATATACAAAATTCATATGACAAAAGTTTTCGATATAAAACTGAAAAATAGTTTTTACTTCACAAATAAAAAATGTCATTTTTTTAGTAAAAATAAAAAAATGAGGATTTTTTGGGCTAATTTTCTCGCTTACGGATTTTTACGAATACGAACAAAAACGAATAATACTACGAATACGAATACCACGAATAAACAATTAATTTAATGACGATGATCATTTTTACTTGTTTGAACTTGCAGTTGAATTTTCAACCACGAAGTTTTCAATCCAACAACAAGAATTTCCAACCAAATAATTGAATTTTTAACCAAAGAGTTAAATTTTCTACTTACGAACATGAATTTTAAACCGAATGGTCTATTTTGTAAATAAAAACGGTTCAAGTGTAACGAAAAACAATTCCATTTTCAATAAAATTTTAAAGAATCTAATTAAATTTTTAGCAAAATTCTCAACCAATAAGACGAATTTTCAACCAAGGGAATTCATATTCAACAAGAACGAATTTTCAATAAAATTGTCAAATCTTTAATTAAAGTGATGAATTTTTAACAAATAAAGATTTTTCACTCAAGAAAGAAAAAAAGTTCATCCAAATTGTTAAACTGTCAAGCCAAGACAAATATCAATTTTCAACAAAAAAGTTAATTGTCAACTAAGCAGTTGCATTTTTTATCAAAAAAGAGGAAATTTCATACGAAGAAGATTTGTTTTCTACAAAAAAAAAGATAAATTTAAAGTAAAAAATATCAATTTTCAACCAAAAAAGAAAAAATTTACATTTTCAGTTATAAAAAGTAATTTAAAAAATAAAAATAAGTTCTTTAACAAAATAGTTGAACCTTCAACCAACAAGCTGAATTTTTAACTAAAATGGTGAATATTCAACTGGAATAGTTAAATTTTCAGTTAAACAAATTAATTTCCAACGACAATAAAAAACGAATTTTTAATAAAAAAAAAGATGAAGTCTCAACGAATAATGTGATAGTACATATTTCAACCGAAAAATATTTTTATTTTAAATAAAAGCCAGTGGAATTCAAGCACAAAAAAAAACGAATTTTCAAACAAAATAGTTGCATCACCCACCAAAGAAGATTCATTTTTAACCAAACAAATGAAATTTTAACCAAAAAAGATTCAAAAATTAAGATTTAAAAATTAATGTTTAAGATTGAAGAATTTTCAATTGTAAATCTTCAGAATCGAGTTTCTCCCGAAAAAAAGTTCTAAATTACATACATTTGAAGTGCAAATCTTGAAAATTGAATAATTTGCAACTGCATATTTTTAAAATTCAAGATTAAATTTCTTTAAAATTACATTATTTTGTTGAAAATGCAACTGTTTTTGATTGCAGTTTAACCTTTTTTATTTAAAAATTGTACCATTTGTTTGAAAATCTATGTTTGTATGTAGAAAATTTAACTATTTGGCTAAGAATGCAATTATTTTGTTGGAAAATTTTTTTAGATTGAAAATTCATCGTTTTTTGGTAGAAAAATGGTTGGATTCGACTATTTTATTAACAATGCAACTGTTTGTAGTTGAAGTTAATTCTTTGTGGTTTAAAAATTCGACCATTTAGTTCAAAATTGTTCATTGAAGGTTTAACATTCAACTACTTTGTTAAAAATTCGTCTCTTTTGCTTATATATACAGCTAATTGCTTGTAAATGCTACTATTTGGTCAAAAATTAATTTCTTTATTTGTTGATAATTCAACTATTTAGTTGAAAATTCATCATTTTGAGTTTAATAGTCATCTGATTTCTAAAACATTCGTCTTCTTACAAGGAGAAAGCCTCACCTGCGATATTGACTTTTGAATGAGACTATCGGTAGTACACTGAAAAATATTAAACACGTTTCCCGGCTTCATTGTAGGTGGGCCTTTGTTTAAGAATTATGAAAGTTTGAAAATCACGGTCGCCGCGGCTGCCGAAGGTCTACCGCAGGCCTGTCCAAGTAGGGGAAAACTGCTCACTCACCACATGTTCGAGTTCCACCACCACTTCCCTCTTCTCAGGTCCAGAGGCTTGGGGGGTGGTCGCTCTCGTGAAGTTAAATGGGTAGAGGTCGGTGGTGGTGTTAAATTCCCATCTGGCAAAATAGCAGTTTTTCCCTACTTGGACAGGCCTGGTCTACCGAGTCGCGCGAAGTGGCTTTCACCAAGCGCCGCCGGTGCAACGGTAAAGTGCCAGCCTAGCGATCACGCTGCCGCTGGTTCAAATCCTTTTGTCGTAAATTTTTTTTTTTATTCTTTGCATTGCAAACATGTAAAATAATTATTTTATAATGCTCCTCCGGTAATTTAATATTTTTCTTACCAAAAATAGTTGAATTATTGGGAAATAAATATCATGCAGACACTTTTTGGGTAATTTATTTGTGCAATCGTCATTTTTTATTATTATTATTTACACATTTTTGGATGATATTTGTCGTATAAAACACGTGAAACAACACTACGTTTTCCGATGTTTTTCTCGTCGTCGATTCTCATTCTTTCCGCAGCTGTAGTGAATAGTGCGCCTCTTTACGAAAATGGCGAATGACAATTCCGCGAGTAGCAGTGGTGAAATTAATTACAACGACAATGTACAATATACGACGAGAAAAACGTCGGAAAACGCCGGAAAGCACCGGCGACAGTGGGAAATTCGGCAAAATTTTGTGTCAAAATCGTAGATCTCGGGATCGGAGCAAGTTAGAGCGATGAAATTTTTACGGTAGGTGAGGAGATGAGGATTAGAGGAAAAATAGTCCGGACACGTTAAAAAATTTTTTTGACTTTGATAGAAGGTCGGACAAATTCTGGGAGCGGATAAACATTGCAAAAACTGGTTTTTCGTTTATAGTGCTTTCCATTCAGGATCTACGGCAAAACCAAGACCACCATCGTGTTCTACGTGAAAAAGTACATGGAAAACATGTGTTACATGTTTTAAAATGACGTTATATTCGAGAGAAACGAGAAGATTCTAGAGAAAATCACCTACCCCCGGCTTAGTTAGGTATAGCAAATCATCTGGTCTGATAACCAAACTTATAATTTTATTTTCAAAATGCGATACACGTCTCCGATGTATTTTTTCACGAAGAGTACGATCGTGTTATGGGTATTATTATAGGATTTATCTGATGTCCATTTTTTGAGAATATTATTATTAAAATCTATAAAAATCTGAAATGTTACACATATATGCATATATATACCAGTTCGAGCATATATTTAGCAACAAATATTCTATTTTTTATAACGTAGAAAAATATTCATAAAATACTAACAGCAGTAATTAAAAATATTGTGAGTTTTAGTGAAGAATAGTATTATATAGTAATAGAGTGCATTTAGCTACACTGTTAAAAATGTTCTTAAATTTCAGTTACAAATTTTCCTGAAATTCACGACACACTTTATTGAAATTCAAGTTAATGGAAAAGTATAGTAAATTTCAGATTTATTTTGTATAATTAAGAATAAAATTTAAAGTTCAGAAACTGTTCTTTAATTTCCAATGCAAGTTATTGAGGTATAAGAACAGGTTTGTAAATTCAATACCCAGAATTGAGAGCCTGTTTAGGTGCCTGAAGTTTCAAGCACCCCGTATTGAATCTGCGTTTCAGGTATAAGTCGGCCTAAATGAATCGTGAATGTATAATACCTTAAAAGAATTTGCCAAAATTGTTGAGAAAGTTCTAACTGTTATGATAAGAGTATTAAAAATTCAGTATTCTAGTTTAGAATTTATGTTAGTGCAACTTGATTTCCACTGATGAACTAAAAATTTATATACATGTCTTAAATTTATGAAAGTTAATAGTTTCGACATTTTTATTTAACAATTAGCTAGTATTAATTGAAATAATAAAATCCAATAAACAGAGACTGTTGACTTATTTATTATCGTTTAAATAACGTTTTTAAAACATCGGAATGTCCGTGAACCCGACGTATATCATACGAACGTAAATACAAACGCCTAAGTTGTTACGGCCTTATAACGTTCAAATAAAACAATGAAAATATGTTCTTAATCAAAATCCTGCTGAATAAAAAAAAACTTTCTTAAATTTGCCAGATTCTTTTTCGACATATTTTTAAATCTTCAAAACTTAGGATTACTCCTCTAAAATAAAACCTCGCTGTCTGGTGCGTCGAGACTCGGAGAGTGGGAGTCGGAAGTTTCGTCTGCTGACCGCTTGAGTCGCAGTGCAGTCTTTCGGGATTTCTCTCGCAATCAACATTTCGCGTAGTGTGCATATAAACGGGGCAGAAACAACGTTCAGGATCGCTTTTCGGCCCTATGTTTTTGAGTTTCAATATATGTTTCGTAACTTTCAATACTATGGTCATAAGTTTCAATTTCTGTGTATTAGGTTTAAATAGTAGGTTATTAGGTTTCATTCCTAGGTTCTTAAGTATCAATATACTCGGTTCTTAGGATTTAATACTAGGTTCATAAGTTTCAACACAAGGTTCTCAAGTTTCAATACTCGCTTCTTAAGTTTCAATACAAAAGGTTCAGAACTTAAAGGTACATTGAGCACTGTTCTGGGCTTCATCTACTTTTCACTTGAATTTACGGCAAACATTTCTAACAGTGTAGTCTTGTTTCCGAGGGTGAGTATTTATTTTTTAATTATATTTATTGTATTTTGAAGAAAGCTTAGTCACTGAAATTTACAAATTACATATAGATTCATTCATATGCCTTGAAGAATGGCTAAAAACTCAAAAGCCAAAGAAAAAAACAAAGGACGCGGACGTTCTAAGAAGAAAACTAAAAATAGTGTTAACAGTGGCAGAAAGCATGTTTCTGCTGCGAATGCCTCACGAAGGACGATGTACAGACGCGCTAAAGCACTATTGCAGTCTGACTTTTATAGTGAAGATGCTATAATGGTAGCCAATAAAAGAAGAAATAAGAATACTGTAAATAATAATCCAATGGGTGTACAAGGTAAAAATTTGAGCGGAAATGTCAAAGAAAATAGTGTAAAGATTTTAAAAAGACATTCGAATGGCAGTGCTTCAGCATTCTACTTGGAATATGGTTACAGTAAAGAAATCTACAGTGGTTTAGTGACTGACAGTATACAACACAGTGCACCAATTTATCCCTGCTACCCACTAATTGAAAAAGCTATGGAAGATTGTAAAGTCGAAAAAAAATATTATACAAGTCCGATGTTGAAATATCAGTGCCTTTACAGTTAATGTTAAATAAGACTGCCGAACGATTGTGTGAAGGTATTGCTTTGGAATGGGATGAATTTGATCTACTGAATTTAGAATTGAGCGCCACGTTAGGATTTGACAGTTCTTCGGGGCACACTAATTCGCAACAAAAGTGCAATAACCCCGATAACGAACAAAGTAGCCCCCTGCAATCACTTTTTGTGAGCAGCTTTATTGTTATTCAATTGAAAAGCAAGACGCAAAGTGAATGTTTGTGGATTAATCCTACTCCGCAGAATGTTCGATTTTGCAGACCCCTTAGAATAGCTCTTGAGATAGAAGCCAAGCTAGCTACTCTTGGAGAATTTGAACGTTTGAATGATGAGATTAAAAAATTAAGGCCTCATAAATTTAAATTGATGAATAGCAAAAGTGTCAAAGTAACATTCAATGTAACGCAAACGATGTTCGATGGTAAATGTATAAATACTATTGTAGGCAACAATGGAACTTGTCGTTGCCCAAGGTGTCTTCGAACTACACATCAGTTTGGCAATTTAGATGATGAATTTCCTGTGAATGAGAGCTCTTTACTATATGGTTTGGGACTACTGCATGATGAACTGCATGCATTCGAACATGTTTTGCACATTGGATACCGGAAGCCATTTGAAACTTGGGATATCCGCGTACCAATAAAAGGTAAGATAATTTTTTCTACTCAATCGAGATCAATGTAATATATTTTTTATTACATTAGTAAATAATAATTTTGCATTTTAAAAACTTATAAATAACATCTTTATATATACTTTTGTTTATGCTTTCAGAAGATTTTGCTAAGCAGAAGATGCTTGTTCAACAAAGGATTTTCGATAAGATTGGCGTTAGAGTAGACCAAGTTTTACAGGGACACGGAACCACAAATACGGGGAATGTGGCAAGACGATGCTTTGAAACCCCTTCATTATTTGCTGAAGCCCTAGAAATAAGTGATCGCTTTGTATCCCGTATAGCTACTATACTGTTGGTTTTCAAAAGGAACAGGAAATTAAAATTAAACGAGCTTGAGAAATTTTGTTGGGAAACATACAAATTGCATTACGAGCTATATCCGTGGGCAAGGATGAAACCAAGTGTACACAAATTATTGAGACACGGATGTGAAATTGCATGCTTGTTTCCTTTGCCCATGGGTTATTACTCTGAAGACGCAAATGAATCCTGGCACAAGCTATATAGAAAAAACATGGTATCACATGCGCGACAGATTAGCAAGGAGAATAGATTGCTTGATGTTTTTGATAGAGCAGTATATTCGACAGACCCCAAGATCTCATTAATTTATATAGAAAAACGTTTGAAAGCTCACAAATCCGATGATCCACTGCCAGCAGATGTGCTTGAATTTATCGTAGATAGGCATATTTTACAAATTATTCCTAATAGATTAATGGCGAATCTATTTGTGCATCAAGTAGATACTGGAATGTAATTCATTAAAATATTTACAGTGATTTTATTTTTCAGTGATGTTTCTGAGGACGAAGATTGACAAGGATACTGTTGAGTTATACAAATTTACAGGTGTAACATTTCAGATTTTTATAGATTTTAATAATAATATTCTCAAAAAATGGACATATCAGATAAATTCTATAATAATACCCATAACACGATCGTACTCTTCGTGAAAAAATACATCAGAGACGTGTATCGCATTTTGAAAATAAAATTATAAGTTTGGTTATCAGACCAGATGATTTGCTATACCTAACTAAGCCGGGGGTAGGTGATTTTCTCTAGAATCTTCTCGTTTCTCTCGAATATAACGTCATTTTAAAACATGTAACACATGTTTTCCATGTATTTTTTGACGTAGAACACGATGGTGGTCTTGGTTTTGTCGTAGATCCTGAATGGAAAGCACTATAAACGAAAAACCAGTTTTTGCAATGTTTATCCGCTCCCAGAATTTGTCCGACCTTCTATCAAAGTCAAAAAAATTTTGTAACGTGTCCGGACTATTTTTCCTCTAATCCTCATCCCCTCACCTACCGTAAAAATTTCATCGCTCGAACTTGCTCCGATCCCGAGATCTACGATTTTGACACAAAATTTTGCCGAATTTCCCACTGTGGGCGGTGCTTGGTGAAGGCTACTGCGCCGGACTCGGTAGACCTTCGGCAGCCGCGGCGACCGTGATTTTAAAACGTTCATAATTCTTAAACAAAGGCCCACCTACAAAGAAGCCGGGACACGTGTCTAATATTTTTCAATGTACTACCAATTGATGATAGTCTCATTTAAAAGTCAATGTCGCAGGTGGGGCTTTCTCCTTATTAGTTTGGAAACTTAACGTTTTCGTTGAAAATTCAGCTTTTTTTGTAGGAAATTATTCTTTTTTTCGTTGGAAATTCAAGTAAAGCAGGAAACTGTTTTCTAAATTTAAATTCCAGTTATTGTGGTAACATCTGAAACTTCCTGATCAGCTGTGCGTAAGGCACGAAGACAGGCTGCTGGAAAAAATGGCCGTCGGTATTCTAATAAGGCCCGCTGGCCTCCCCTCACGAGACAATAGCCCGAGTCTCTACACTGTATGGTGGCGGTTTCAGGCGCAAAAACGCTTCTTTTTCAACTAAAAGAAAGAACAACAACAAGAACATTTTCCAGAAAAAGCGCTACGTTCATGCATTTTTATATGCCTTTAGATTATGTGGTAAAAATATGACATCGAACAATTTATCCTTGTGGACGTATTTTGTATTACTCTAAACACCGACTCGTTTGAAGCACCGTAAGGCCCTTTATCAGAATGGGGTTTACGGTTCTGAATGTTGAGGCACCACGGTTGAATATTTTTGTCTAATTTTTTTGCATTAGTCATCTACATAATAATATCTCAGACCTCTCAGAGCCGGTTTTTCGAAAAAATGTTTACATTTTGTTTGATAATAGAAAATAAAAGTACAATAGCAGTGACGCTCAGTGCTATAGCTGTATCAGCATCTTCGCCGCGAGTTTATGACAATTTTTTTTCAGTCCTAGTAAATACCTAAGTTTATAAAATAGTACCTTTAGTAACTTTACTCTGTTAGTATGTTATTTTGTTGTTATTAAAAATGTATTTTGCGAATTATAAAAATAGAATATATGAAACAGAAAGATAAAAAAGATAGGTATATTTTTGAGTCATTTGGAGTTTTTTTTAGAATTTAACACTAACTTGACTTTTTATATTTCAAAGTAGAACTTTAAAATGTTGTGGAGTCTAATTTCTACGATTGGTAAATAACAAATCTATTGCTTTGTATTTTTATACATTATAATAAGTGCGTACCTACTTAAATCACTTTAATTTGACTATTACAATTTTTCAAATTTTATGAAATTTTTTCAATTAAGGTTTTTTGTGAATAACAATAGTTATAAAAAATAAGAGCAGACATTGAAAATACTAACAGAGATAATTATACTGTTTGGGGTAAAATTAACGTTATGAAAAAGGGTTATCGCGAATAACTTGAAAATTCTGGCTTGTAGGGGAGCGTGGATTTATGAAAAATATATTGTTTATAAGGCTGTAAAAAAATAATGGCTCGTCGTTCAAGAAAATCTCACTAGAGTAAAAAGTTTCATCTTATGTCAAAAAATTATAAAAAAAATTCAAAGAAAAATCAACTCTCGTCAATGAGGACTTTTATTTATAACAATTGTTATAAACAATAAAGCATGAGAGTTTATGAAGAATAAATAATATTATTTATGATAGGTTTAGATTTTGCAACAGTTCTAGGGAAAATTATGACACCAGTTGGCCTGGATGATTTTTTATTATGAAATGAAAAGTTTAGACGATTTTCTGTTAAAAATTGCAATTTTTTAACAACAATTCACGGTGAGAAGTTTTCATTCTATCCGAAGATTTCTTTTTGCTTTCAAGAGATATAACCTCGATATAGAGAATGTACAAGTTTAAATTTTCTGAGCAATAAATTTTCTGATGTTAAACATTATTTTAAATTTTTTGTGTAATAACCATAATTTTCGCTCTCATAGCGAAAATAAAAAAATCCAAGCTTCAAAATTTTAACCTCGGAGAGGCTTCTGTACTATTGCACGGGAAATAAATAATTACTATAATTATACAAACTAATTAATTAAATATACTGATTCGTTTTATTTACCCTCATTATCAGTATACAATTTTTAAATAGTATGCAAATGAAAATGTGATTAAAAAAATTAATTACTTCATTATTAAGAACAATGGAAAAAGTATCACGCGGGGTGGAGAGTTCAGAAGTTCCTGAAAAATGTATCACGTATTTTGTGAATGGCCACATATCATTATTATATAATTAATTCAATTATTGAAACTTAATTTAAATGTAATCAGAATAAAAATGTGATATAAAAAATTGTAACAACTTAGTAAAAGGATATATAGTTGATTGCGAAAAATTCATTCAGATCTTGTCGCTCATTTCACTGAAGGATGCGTAACCTTACTTTTACTATAATCTCTTGGAAACCGGAAATCAGATCTCCCGCACAATTCTTCAGTGATCGGTGACAGCACAGGGACGGCGGGGAAAAAGTACGAAAACTTTCAGTGGGGGTGCACGGAGAAAAAAATCGCACTGTTATAGTAGGCTGAGCTCTTAGTATTACAGTAGGGAACTTCATGTGCGAAATTGGTATGAATTTCTACCAATATTGGCATCAGGTTAGACATTTTTAACATTAAATGTCCTATACTATAAAAGAATCAAGCGCATGCCGTTATTGCTAGAGTCACATGCTCTTAGTGCAGTTGTGCCTTGCGGAAATAGCTCCAACTTTGCCTTGCTACGGTTGTAAGAAAATTCATCCTATTATAGTATGAGTACTCTTACAAAAGAGATATTAGACCACGCGCAAGCGCCGGTAGGCGTGGCCTAATATCTCTTTTGTAAGAGTACTCATACTCTAATAGGATGAGTTTTCTTACAACCGTAGCAAGGCAAAGTTCGAGCTATTTTCGCAAGAGATAACGGCTTCAAAAGCATGAAGCTTTGTACTTTTTTAGGATAAAGGGATTCTTGCCTAAAATGAATGAATTTTGTACCAGGATAGCAAGAATGAAACCTGCGACAAAAGCATGACTAGTGTTCTTACTATTATAGGCATATTTTTTTCTCCGTGTGCCTGACCTGAATTTGGCTGTGACGTAAGGGTCAGACAAAAAAAAACCAACAAAAAAAAAAAGGATTAACTTGGTGTAAGTAATCCGAGTGAACTTTCGAGTATAGACCTTACGGCAAATGCGACTTACTACGTGTTGATTATGGACAGCAGAAACACACTTTGACAGTATTTACCTTCTTACGGAACTACATAAACTTTAGCTTTAAAGCCCCCCTAGCACGCTCTCCTGCAGTTGTAAAGCAGTAAAGTAGCTGTAATCGCTGGCTTACCTAGAATCATGGATGTATCTGTGATACCCACTGAAAATTGTTTCTGCCTGTTGGTCTTGTTTGCACAACACTGTAGCTTTAAATATTTCGGCTACATATTTTCTTTCTGATGTACAACTAAAAGGTGATCCAACTAGAGGTTTTTTTTAAAATAAAAAAACACATGACCTTCAAATTTATTGTAGGATATTTATTATCATTCGAAAGAATAATAATTCTTGACATTTATTTTTTAAAGATTATTGTCTTCAAATGTTGGCCGCAACTACGTCTCAGCTCGTCCATCCTGAGGATCCAATTTTCGATGACGCGTCCGAGCATTTCGACCGGTATCTGGCGAATTACACGAGTAATGTTGGCTTCCAATGCTTCAAGTGTAGGGCATTTGCTGCCTGAAATTGAAGCTCGTGGTCTCAACGACATTTAGTTTCAACAAGACGGCGCAAGTTGTAACACAGCGCGTGAACCAATGGAATTATTGGAGAGCGCTTCGGTGAGCAGTTAATTTCACGTTTCGGGCCGGTTAGTTGACCACCAAGATCGCGTGATATCACGCCTTTAGACTTTTTCCTTTGGGGCTACGTAAGTCGAAAGTCTACGTGGATAAGCCAGCTACATTTGAGGCATTGGAAGCCATCATTACTCGTGTTATTCGCCAGATACCGGTCGAAATGCTCGGACGAGTAATCGAAAATTGGACCTTCAGGATGGACGAGCTGAGACGTAGTTCCGGCCAACATTTGAAGACAATAATCCTTAAAAAATAAACGTCAAGAATTATTTATTATTCTTTCGAATGATAATAAATACCCCACAATAAATTTGAATGTTATGAGTTTTTTATTATATAATAATAATAATAATCCGAAAATATATATGTAATTTAAAAATTCTAGTGGTATATTAGTATTGAATTTAGTTCTAAAAAAGCGAGCTACAGCCTTCATTTGTTTATAACAACATCTGAAGTATAGTTTTTTCTGTCAACCTGTCACTTGTCTATTTTGTACTCTATCATCAAGTCATCTTTAAGTTATAATAAATCTATGCTTTTACCAGTTACTAATCCTATTTAATATCTTCGATATTAAGATAAGATCCACCAAGTTACAACAGGTTATAGGCTCAGATCTTCGCAATTTGTGATCGGAAATTGAAATATTTCAAAGTACATCTAAAGTCTGTTCGTGAATAAGTGACGTTGGAAAACCTTTTTGTTCAAAATGAGTTCCTTATATTCAATACGCATCGAAGATTTGGACGAACAGAACTTCGATATTTGGAAACTCCGAGTGAACGCCCTATTAGTAAAAAACGACGCTTGGGAGTACGTCTCCGGTAAAACTGCTAGACCAGCTAGAGTGGAAGGTAACGTGGAATCTGACAGGGCAGCGCAGGCCTGGGATGTTGCCGACAGAAAGGCTCCCTCTGATTCACCTTTAATGCAATGATAGCAAGTAGCAGCAAAAGTGGAAACACTCAGAAATTCAGGAAGAAGGGGATAAAGTAAGTTTACGGTAATCAACAAAACAAGTCTTTTCCGTGAAAGTGTCACAGATATAAAAAGATGGGACACAAAATTGCTGTATGCACTGCGAAGTATGGAAATTTGTCATAAAAGGCAGGCAACGTGGAGGAAATATGTTTTCTCGCAACTGTCATCAACGAAGAGTCAGCACTGAAAACGGAAAAACCCCTCCCTGGAGAAAAATGGTGTCAAACATGCAATAGTATCAAATTCAAATTGGCTAGTAGTGCAACCACAGCAGTCGAGTCGAAGGGAACCGTGAAAATATTAATTACCAGCGGAGATGAACGGAAATTGTTGTCGTAAAATAACGGATAAAGGTTACGAGGTAATATTTAGAAAGCAAGAGTCTATAATTCGAGACAACAAAGAGTGTGAAAAAGTGCTTGCCAAGAGGATCGATGGTTTATATTACATTCAAGAGAATTCGGAAATCGATAATGCACTATCTGAAGAAAATAACTTTTGGAAATTGGAGTTATGACATAAAAGACTTGGACACTTAAATTACAGTGATTTAAAGAAACTTTTAACGGAACTCAAAATAAGTTTCAACAAGAAAGAAGAATTCTGAATCGTCCTCGAATCAACAGAGCAGGATATCGTGGTAGATCTGTCAAGATCCACAACACGTGCAATGTTGGCATAGCTCTTCAAGAAGAAACTTTAGAATATGCTAACATTGCTGAAATACCTTGAAAGAAGCCCTCAGTCGAAGCGAAGCTGAAGAATGGAAAAGTGCTATACAAGATAAATTTGAAGCACTTATCAAGAAAGACACGTGCGTGATAGCTAATCGACCGGAAAAACGAATTGTAGTAGGATGCATACTTATACTCAGAAACAAGCTTAATGCCGGTTGGCCGTGAAGGGTTATTCTCAGTGTCCTGGGATATATTTTAATGAAACTTTGGCCCTCTGGTTAGACTCAGCTCAGTAAGCCTCCTGATGGCTTTCGCTGTTGAAATCGACATGGTCGTTCATCAATTAGATGTCACAGCCGCATTTTTGAACGGAGAAGTAGACGCAGAGGTGTACATGAAGGTGCCCGAATTTTTTGAAGAATATTTTGCAAGTCTCACCAGAAAGGAGGAGCTACGTGGTATCGAAAAAAGAACAGCTTCAAGAATTCTAGTCGAACTCCAAAAAGGAAATAATGTTTGTTTCATGAAAAGGGCGATGTATGGCCTTTTATAGGCTGGAAGGCAGTTAAATAAAAAACTCAGTACAGTGTTGAAAAGTATTGCCCTGAAACTTTTAAATACAGCCATGTGTGTCTACGTCGGTAAACGAGAAGCCCAACTGATGATCGTCGCAACTTATGTTGACGATATGTTAATTATCTCAACAGACCTTGATTGGATCTCCGAACACAAGCAACACTTAAACTCTCATTTTTCAATAAAAGATTTAGGCAAGGTGAAACCTTGTCTTGGAATAGAATTTTACCAAAAGGATGGATAGATGAAGATCTCGCAAAGTGGATACGTGGAAGACATTCTGAGGAGATTTGGAATGGAGAATCCGAAACCGGCTTTGACGTCAATGGATCCAGGTATGAAAATAAGTGAAGCGGAAGATAGCCCAACTGAAGAAACCAATGAAAATCCTTTCAGAGAGTTGATAGGAATTCTGATGTATCTAACCGTTGGAACTAGGCCGAATATCGCATTTTCAGTCAACTTTCTGCGATACATACGTGGAACCACTCACCTAAATATGACGTACAAGAAGACAACGCACTGTTGCGTTATCAACAACCGAGGCCGAATACATGGGATTGACTGAAGCCGCTACAGAAGCAATATACTTAAACAGATTCTTGAAAGAAATCTGATTGGGAATTCAAGAAATCACCTCAATTTGCAATAATAATCAAAGAGCCCAAAGAAGCATTCGAACGTGGTTCGATTTCATGACATTATCAACAGTCCGTCGAAATGATAGCTGATTTATTTACTAAGGGATTATCTGGACTTAAGCATCAGAAGTGTATTGTCAATTTTGGAATGAACATTTTAAAATAGACAATTTAAAAGTTGTACGCTCGAGGGGAAGTATTGAATTTAGTTCTACAAAAGCAACCTACAGCCTTGATTTGTTTATAATAAAATCTAAAGTATTGTTTTTCTGTTGATTTGTCATTTGTCACCAGTTGCTAATCCTGTTTAATATCTTCGATATTCCGATAAGGTTCACCAAGTTACATCATTTCGACGTGTCAGGAAAAAAATGGTCTGTGACTAAGGGGTTTTTTGTTAGAATGCACCGCTTCTCTTTGGTTGCGGCGTCTTGTCTGGTCCTGAGCAGTTTGGTCAACATCTGTCACGAAATGCTGGAAAAACCGAGGCGAGAACGAAAAAGGACAAAACGGGACGAGGCAAAACGAGAAGAGGAATACCGAGACAGGAGGTATGTCTCATTCACGTCTCGTCTCGTTCCTCGGTATTTCTCGCTCGGTGGCAACACTAACTGGAATAGGTGAATGTAAAACGAAAAAGATGAATTTTCAACTAGAATTATGAATCTTTAACTGGAATAGTTTTCAGTTAAAAATTAATTCTCAAGAAAAAAATGAATTTTCAAAAAAATAGTTAAATTTGTAATAAACGTTATGAGTCATCTACAAAAAAAATGTAAAGGGAGTTACATTTTCAACCAAAATTCCTTGGAATTTATGAACAGGGTGGCTCCTATTTTCAAAATGTTCGTCTTCTGGCTTTCTCTCGGTAAATATTCGTGATTTCTCCAGCTTTAGAAAAAAATATACTCTCTTTGCGAAATCCACAGTTTTTTCACATTTTGGCGTTTCCACGGAAAATATCATTTGTCTGTTACCGTGATATTATAGGTAAACCTACACTTAAAATACAAGTTATATTGCATGAAAATTTACAGACAGAGTCCCTGAAATAGGAACAAAAACTTATAGTCATTACAGAAACCCTCATAAAAAAATATAACATATAATAGTTGGACAAAATCCCAAAAATATACCTGTATAATATTTGTCACCAGCTACAAATTGAATGCTTTGCATTCTCACAGCTTTTCTGAGCAATGTTTGCAAATTCTGAGAAAAATCATGCCAGTTCAGTGGAGCACAGGCTACTGAAATTTCATGAATTTGACATTGTGCTTTGATTTCTAACTCGGCAAGAAAATCTCGAAGTCGTGCCATCGCTTTTAACATTCAAATGTCCCCTCCACCGTATGTAGGTGTGGAAAGTGCGCGAAACTACCAAATCAAAAATCTTTTGATTTTTTATTAGACTTAGGTGTCCAGCAGACACTACATAAAGGAAAAATATTTGCTTCTAAAATTATCGAAGTATCACACACATTCAAATATCGAAATTTTTGAATTTGTCGAAAAAATTTCCCCTCCACCACCGTATTTCACTACAGTAATACTTGAAGCACACTTTTCTATGCTCACGAAAATTAAACAGTATGTTGGGCAGAAGAAGTTTACCATGAATAAAGTCAATACCGCAGTGCGCGCAAAAGTTATGTACAATTCAAGGACAAAATGTCTCTTCCAAAATTTCAGCGAAAATGTCCACTCCAACACCCGCAGCTATAAAAATCGCGCGCATCAGGATAGGACTACATTTTTTGCTGATTTTGCTATATTCTGGTGGCCAAAATACGTCCCAGCAAGGAAAATTATGTGCCTAAAAAATTATGTGCATTTCGTGAAAATCAAATTCAAAATATGTATATAAATTGCTTTTCTTCAAAAGTTGCATGTCAACAAACAAATTTTGTTTTACAAAAAAGTTCCATTTTATTGAAAGGGATAACTTTTGTCTTCAAAAAATTTAGAATATTTTTAAATAATACAAAAAATACGCATATAGTGGAAAAAATATTACTTGCTTCTATAAAAATACTCGTCTAAAAATATGTTTTGAACAAAGAGGTTTTTATATTTGGAAGACCTAACATTTTTCGCAAACTAAAATCATTTTCGAAAAAATAAAAAATCAGTTTTATATCACATATTCGGCAAATAAATCAATCATTATTATAATATAATAAGTTAGGCCTTTTCTAACAACTTGAATTAGAGTAGAGTTTAAGAAAATATTTCTAATGTTTCTTGAAAATATTATATTTAAAATAATAGTTTAATGATAAAAAAAATAGATTTGATACCATTTTTAAACAATTTTTAATACGAAAATTTAATTAAACGTTAAATATTTCATTTTCATACCTTATTCAAAGTACATTTTTCTCAATACATCCTAATATAATTTCCATTACATTTTATTTGAGTAATATCAGAGAGAGACAGTAATATTATTATATAAAAATATATTATATCTATATTATAATTAAAGTATCTAGTATCTATAATATAAAACAAATTTTTATAATATTATGTAACATAATTTCTTATATTAAATAATACTTAGAAAATAAGTATTCCATCGGGTTTGAAACTTCCCGCTTTAAGTGTGATTTTCCTTTTTACAGCCAAGGGAGACACTGGCCATACGGGACTTGCATGTTGGTGGCGGAAGTGAGAACGTGTTTAGTGACAGGTGGAGAGAGAATTTTACGGAATTTGTGTGGAAGGTGTGAGTCGAGTGTGACGGTGGAAGCCGAGGAGGTGAGTAGGGTTGTGTGGGGTGAATTGGGGAGATAAAAAGTGAGTTTCAGCGTGGGTGGGAGGTGGTATCTAGCTGGATAGGGAAAGTGAGGTTAGGTTGGCAAGTAATCGGGGGAGTTCGTGGTCAGGAGTCTTGGGCTTTCGAGGGTTCAAGGATGGTTCTCGCAAAGTCAGGGAATGCTAAGGGAGAGAAAGGGGTGTCTGCAGGGACTGAGGAATTGAAAAAAAGGGGAAAAAAAGGAAAATTTGGCGGCGAAAGACGCCAACATTTTGCAGAGACATCTGTCGGTTGCGGCAGCTACTGCATGGATAGGTCCCAGTTACCGGCGGTAGAGCGGGAGGTGGGCAGCGAGAGTACTGGCAGTGCTGGTAGTGAAACCGACGGGGAGGGAATTTTCCACAAGCCACGACGGCCAACAACGATTCGCCCGGTGTCGAGCGTTGCGTCGGGGAGAGGGAGAAATCGGGACGGTGGCAACGAAGGAAGCGAGAAGGTAAGGGAGAGAGCGTCAAGCGCAAGTGACGGGGAGGATCTCTTGAAAAGGAAGAGAGACAGCCAAGAGAGTCCGGAGAAAAGCGAGGTCGAGAGCCCGTTTAAAAAAAGCGGGATAACACCTAGGTCACCCCCCAAAAAAATGGAGGGGATGTTGGAAAAGCAGGCTCTCGGGATGTTGTTAGGCGAGATCAGGGGGCTGAGGGAGGACGTAAGGGGGACCAAGGAGCAGATGGAAGGCATGAGGGAGGACTTGCGAATCAGAGCGGGGGCGAGATTAAAGGTATTTGGGAGAGGGTAGGGAATCTGATAGAAGAGAAAGTGGGAGAGCGTAGGAATGAAAAGGAGGAGAGGGCGGATAGGGAAAGGATAAGGGCAATGGAGTTGAGAATGGAGAGAAAGGAGAAGGCAGACAGGAGAAATAATATTGTGATAAGAGGGTTGAAGATGAAGAGCGGGGAAGAAAGGGAGGGCGTGGAAGCGCTGCTACAGAGCATAGGGTGGAATAAAGGCAGGGTAGGGAAAGTTAAGTTGGAGGGGAGAAAGGAGAAAGAAGTGGCGGTTGTGGAGTTGGAGAGCTGGGAAGAAAAATTGGGGGTAATGCGAAATAAAAATAGGATAAAGGATAAGGAAGTTTTCATCGATCACGATTTGACGAGAAAGGAAAGGGATGTAAAGAGAATGCTGTACGACAGGGCTAGGAGGGAGAGGAGTGAAGGGAGATCGGCGAAGGTAGGATATCGGAAAATAAAAATAGACGAGAAAATGTGGGTGTGGGACGAGGAGAAAGAGGTGTTGAAGGAAGTGCAGGGGAATTTGTTTCGTAGGAAGTAGGGGGGTGGGGGTAATGCAGGGTAGAGGAGTTGTGAAGGAGCTTTACTGGAACGTAGCAGGGGTAAAGAAGAAGGATTAGGAGTTCTGGAGGTATATCCAGGAATTTGATGTGGTAGGACTGGTAGAGAAGTGGGCGGAAAGAAAGGAATGGGATAGAATAGAGCCAAAGCTGCCAAGGGGGTATAGGTGGAGACTCCAGGAGGCGGTCAGAGTGAAGAAGAAAGGAAGGGCTAGTGGGGGAATTATAACGAGGGTTAGAGATGGATTAGAGGAAGAAGCTCACGGAGAGGAAGAGGGGGAGGGAGTGCAAATGAGGAAAGTAAAGATAGGAGGGGTAATGTGTAAGCTTGTGACAGTGTACAATAAGGATGGGATGGAAAGAATTAAAGAAAGGGTGGAAGACCTGTTAGGTGAAAGAGAAGAGGGTATGGTGGTACTGGGTGGGGACTTTAACGCGGGGATGGGGAGGGAAGGGGGCCTTTACAGGGAAGGGGAGAGCTTCGAAAGGAATTCGAAGGATAGGTTAATAAATAAGGAGGGGGAGATTCTAAGGGACTGGATGGAGGATAGAGGCTGGGCGGTGGCAAATGGTATGACAACTGGGGACGAAGAGGGAGGATACACATACGTAGGTAAGGTGGGGGTATCGGTAATAGATTATGTAGTTATGAATATGCAAGGGTGGGAGGAGATGGAGAGATTCGCAGTAGAAGGGAGGGTAGAATCAGACCATCAGCCATTAGGGTTATGGATAAGGGGTGAGAACGGCGGAAGGCAAGGTGGGGAAGAAGTGTCGACGGGGGAGAGGGTTAGCTGGACGAGGGAGGCGATAGAGAAATATAAGGAGCAGTTAGGGAAGGTACGCTTCGAAGGGGAGACGGTGGAAGAGATATGAGAGGATTTAAAAGAGAAAGTGAAAGGGTGCGTGCAAGAGAAGGTATTCAAAAAGAGGAAGAAAGGAATGGTGAAGCCGTGGTGGGATAGGGAATGTAAAAAGATGAAAAGAAAGGTGAAGAGGAAGTATAAGAAGTGGAAAGAGGTACTGCGAAAAGGGAGGAGTACGTAGAAATGAGCAAGGGGTTTAGATTGATGTGGAAGAAGAAAGAACAGGAAAAGGAGAAAGAGCTGGAGGAGGAGTTAGGTAATGTAAAGACAGAAGGGGACGTCTGCAAGATAATAAATAGGTTTAGGAAGCGCAGAGTAGGGATAAGCGAGAAGATAGGGAGTGAGGAGTGGAGGGAGTTTTTTAAAGAATCATTTCAGGGCTCAGATTCAAGGAAGAGAGGTGATGGGAGTAGAAGAACGGGGAGGCAGAGATGGAGGAGTTGAATGACGAGGAGATAGAGAAACAGATAAGGAAGTTAAAAAGGTCAAAATCAGCAGGGCTGGATGGACTAGAGAATGAAGCATGGCTGTTTAGTACACAAGAGGTTAGGGAGAGGCTGAAGGAGGTAGTGAAGAAAGTATGGAGGGTGGAGGGATTCCCACGAGGGTGGAGAGAAGGATTAATAGTGCCTCTGTATAAGAAAGGAGATAGGGATAGGCAGGAAAATTATAGGGGGATTACGCTAATGAATACGGCGTATAAAGTATACGCGATGGTAGTAGCGGAGAGGCTGCGGAAGGATGTCGAGGGGAAAAGAATATTGCCAGAGACGCAGGCGGGCTTTAGGGCAGGTAGGAGTACTACCGACAATATCTACGTTCTGCAGCACGTGGTGGATAGAGAATTAGCGAAGAAGGGGTCGAGAGTGTACGCGTTTTTTATGGATCTAAAAGGCGCGTTTCCGTCGGTGGATAGGGGGAGGTTGTGGGAGGCGATGGAGGAGAGGGGAGTGGAGAGAGGCCTGATCGAGAGGGTAAGGGAGATATATGAAGAAACCAAAGATAAGGTAAGGGGAGGACAGGGGATTTCGGAGGGATTCTGGATGGATAGGGGGTTAAGACAAGGGTGTCCGCTTAGCCCGACGTTTTTTGCGATTTTAATTGCGGATATGGAAAGTAAGCTGGAGGCCGGAGTGGTAGGAGGAGTCCGGATAGGAGGGGTTAGAATTTGGTCGCTAGCGTGTGCAGATGACATAGTGTTGTTGGCAAAAAGCGAGGAGGCCTTGAAGGAAATGATGAAGAGGTTGAGAAGATACCTGGATAAGAACAGGTTAGAACTGAATGCGGAAAAGTCCAAGGTTATGGTTTTCAGAAAAGGAGGTGGAAGGGATAAGGAAGGGGAGTGGAAGTGGAAGGGAAAGGCGGTGCAGACGGTGAAAGAATTTGTGTACCTGGGCTTCTTGTTTCGGAGGAATGGCGGAGTGGATGGTCACATAAAAGAGAGAGTGAGGAGGGAAAATGTGGTGATGAGGCAGGTGTGGGGATTGGGAAAGAAGTTATTCGCAGATGATTTTGGAAGGAGAATGAAATTGTTTGACTCACTAGTGATGAGTGTGCTATTGTATGGAGTAGAGGTGTGGGGGTGGAAGGAAAGCGAAGAGGTAAATAGGATACAGGAGAGATATGTAAAGTGGACACTGGGGTTGGCAAGGAACACGCCTAATTATATTGTCAGGAGGGAGACGGGGAGAACGAGTGTAGGGATTCTAGCAAGGAGTCGAGCGTGTAAATATGAGGAGAAATTTTTGGAAGAGGGTGGAAGTAAGCTGGTTAGGGAGTGTTGGTGGGAGAAGGAGAACAGGAGAGGGGGTGGGAAGATGGAGGTTGAAAGAGAAAGCTATTTTAGAACGAATGGACTGCATATGGATGAATTGAGAAGGGTGCATGAGCAAGGAAGGATGGTATATGAGTTGGCTAAGAAAAACAGCATGGAGAGAGAGAAGACAGCAGGGGAAGAGAGAATAAGAGAGACAAGGTTTAATGGGAACTATGTGTGGATTATGCCAAGGGCGAGAGCGCAATATTTGTGTGAGAAAGGAGAGAAAGGAAGTCAGGAGCTTATAGCGAGGATGAGATGTGGGTGCATGGAGGGTTTCAATAGGTTCTGGCTCGCTAGGGAAAAGAGGATGTGTGAACTATGTGGGAAGGGGGAGGCAAGAGTGGAGCACTGGTTGGAGGAGTGCGGGGAGGTGGAAATGAGTGGGATAAGCATGGAGGTATTGATGCACGAAAGGGGGGACAAAAGGGCAGTAGCATAGGTGAAGGGAGTATTGGGTAAGATGGAGAAGAAGAGAAGGAAGGAGGAAGAGGAATGGAGAAGGAAAGATTGTAAATAGAGGAGGAAGTAAATATAAGTAAATGTAAATATTGTAAATAGTAGATAAGTATTAGGTATTAGTCGCGGAGGCAGAGTTTGGTAATGCGAGGCAAGCAAGAAAGTAGGGACATGCGAGCGAGGCGAGGCGAAGCGAGGAAGGCAATGCGATAAGAGCGAGCGGCGTTAGAGATAAGGTGTGGAAGGATGTTAGTTTTAAGAAAATTCTGTAAAAAATGGAAGTGTAAGCAAGTCAATTTTTTAAGGCCAGCAGTCTAAAAAATAAACGTTTATCTTACACTTGCCATACGGACTTGTTAAACCTAGTTTGTGTACAAGAAAGAAAGAAGTAACAAATGATTGAACTAAAGATTTCAGTGTTTAATCTAAAGAATGTTAAAATTTTAATTGTGAACAATCATGAATTTATAAATGTGATTTTTTCTAAATATGGAATTAGTATTTGAATAGATTTAAAAACAGTACATTTTTTTTATCATCAATGAATTCCCTACATTTTAACAATATTTGAAATAGTTGAAATATTATAGAATATATAAATTGTTAATTTTGTTTCTATTGTTAATGTGCGGTGTATATGTAAAAAAAAAGAATTTTGTAAAGTTCAAAGAGTTTCAGTTAAAATCGGGACATTGTATCATGATTTCAACCAAAAATAGAATAAAGGACCCCGCACCAAATCCACTGTAAAAAGGTCTCGGTGGATTTTTCTAAATTTTAGATATGTTGCGGATCATGACATCTTCGATAAGAAGTGCTTCTGCTAAAAAGTGGAAAAACTGACAGTTTTTCGTTCGTATCGCATAAAAGGTCGCTTTTCGTGCACGATGGAGTAGATCTACTGACACTCGAGAACTGTATGTCGCCACGCTCAGGAATCATGTCCAACTCGGTGTGTCTTTGATATTTTGTAGGTTAGGACCCCCTGATCGATAATATACATGTAATATACTGTTTGGCGTCACGCTCGGGGACCATGCCCACCTCTGTGCCTCTTTGATGTTTTGAAGATTAGGACCACCTGATTGATAATATACATGCCTGGAGGTCGACAGAAGAATACTTTTTCATTGGTGTAGCGTCCGAAATCGCTTTTCATGCATGCTAAAGGAGACATACCAACACTCGAGGACTGTTTGGCGCCACGCTCAGGGATCATGTCCAACCCTGTGCCTTTTTGGTATTGGGTAGTTTCGGCCCTCATTTTCGACAATATACGTGCCTGAAAGTGAAGAGAAGGATACTTTTTCGTTAGTGCTGCGCCCAAAGTCGCTTATCATGCATACTAACGGAGACATACCGACACTATAGACTGCTTGGCGCCATGCTCAGGGATCATGCCCAACTCTGTGTTTTATTGATAATTTGTAGCTTGGGACGACCTGATAGAGAGAGGATTATATAGCAAGACATGTGACTTAATTCGCTGACGAATTATACAATCCAGAGCCTCATGTCCGTATAATAATTGCATACATCGACGGCACTTACAGTTACATCCATAAGAGTAGCAACTTTCGCAGTCTGCGACAGTTCTACTGCATTCACAAGGGCCGTCATTTAGTGAAACCTGCTTTAATTGTAGCACCATATGGCTACATATTGGACATTCATGGACCATGCTTCTAAGACTATCGAAACAATTATGCTGCGATGCTTAACAACGATTTTCATAGAAACGTAGACAGAATGAGAAAGTGGTTCCTATATAAGTCGATCTTCGTTGTCGATAGAGGCTATCGAGATGCTACAGCTTTATTAAAGCATCTAGGAATTTCGTGGAAAATGCCGACAACTCTACAAACTGGACACTGACAATTCTATACAGAGGAGGGGAACATCAAAACATTCAAATTCTTCGATCACACAATTCCAGTGCAAAATGCGTCCCACCTCGGCGACTTCTATTGCATCGCTTTAGGACTAATTAATAGGTACAATCCGTCTATTGAAATGGTAGGAGTTAATGCTGTATTGGCGTCTAGCCAATAAGCGCTAGAGTGCGTGAAGTAAACATTGTCCAAGCGCTAGTAGAAGTGGCAAATCTGCAGGCAAGCGGTGGTCAACGATGTGTTCAGCTGAATGCTCAACACGTGCATAACTTTCCTCGCCGAGACTGATCAGAGTTCCAGTATATTCACGATTCAGAAACGCAACTCGGCACCAAATTTGGACTGCGTACGTACCGACAGATAAGGATGAGCCTAACTGTGTTGACGATTCAATCAAAGGGTATTATTGTACGTGTAAAGCGGGTGCTCAAAGTCTGGGAACTTCTGCACACGTGGCAAGAGTATTGTGGTACATGGGATATGCACGACATGAACATAATATACGCTATCCATCCACTCAACCACGTCATAATTGACGCTGCCAACAGACCACAACAAAGAATTCCTAATCCAGAATAACTGCTGTGAGAGTAAGTATCGCAGAATGCCCGCTCAGCATGTGGCGAGATCCAGTCACAGTATATCTCTGTTAGCATACATGAAAAGCTACCTTGGACGCAACACCAACGAAGAAGTATTCTTCTGTCGACCTTCAGACACGTATATTATCGATCAGGTGGACCTAATCTACAAAATATTAAAGAGGCACAGAGTCGGGCATGATCCCTGAGCGTGGCGCCAAATAATCCTCGAGTGCCGGTATGTCTCCTTTCGTATGCATGAAAAGCGACATTGGGACACCTGAAGGTGGATTGGGTGACCTGTCGTGTACGGAAAAAGATGCGCTGCTATTGCTGCCTAGGCTGTGGCCACATGGCAGCTAGCTGCAACGGTCCAGATCGGACGAGATCCTGCTGGAGGTGCGGCAAAGAGGACCACAGGGCTGCAGAGTGCGTTAGCGCTCCCCAGTGCTACCTCTGCGCTGCACGAGGAGAGGCCCCGGACTGATCATTCGCCGGGGTCGATGAGATGGGCGTCATTTAGAGCGGCAGCCCCGTTGAGAAAGCCTCCCAGATGACAGCAGTAAACAGCCAGGATCAGCCATGATGTCGAAGGCCGACGAGCCCGTTGCACGACACTTTCGCGCTAATGCGCACGATGCGTACATCATGGTTGGGGCTGGCGTGTGAAGAAGTCCAAGCAGACACACAACAGCGAGACGCCGAGGCACGGCGTGTTGGCCTTATTCCCATGTTCCTGAAGTAATACGAAAGCGGATTCCGGGAATATGGGTTGGCAGGGAAAAGGGGGGGTTTTAATCAGTAAGAATCTGACACTACCCGACCTAAGAATCGCCTACTCGTAGACGATTGCTAGGTTGAGTGTCTCATGCAAGATTTCCCCTCCTACTACAAAAAAAACCTCTTACTCTTTCCCCCCACCCTTCTCACCTTGCATTTTCCACATTTGACGATTCTAATTTCTTTTTTTTCTTTTTTTACCAGAAGTGAGATCTAATACTCTAGGATCTGATGGTATATCTATTAAAATGGTACGTCTAGCTCTTCCTTATCTAAGCCTTTAGAGCGTATTGTCCATCAACAACTTTCGGAATACCTTGACACCAATAATTTAATAAAATCCAATGCAGTCAGGTTTGAGGGCGAGTCACAGTACACTCACGGTCTCTTTGACTTCTCGAAGGCCTTTGATACTCTTGATCACAAGCTTCTGTAGGCAAAGCTCAGACTTCTCAATCTTTCTAATATAGGAATTAAATGGTTTGAATTTTATTTATGCAACCGGTCGATGCTCGGTCCCCTATGGAGATAATCCCTTTGTCTTTCAACTTAAATTTATTCCTACATCAAATATATGAATATGAATAAGAAAATCATTTGAATGTGTGAAATTAGGTTATGTCCAATCTAATATAATGTAAGTATAATATATGAACTTTTTATGGAGAAATGAGATGAATGTAAAGATTCTTGTAAAGAATGTAGATTCTGCAGTTTTAACTCTCGCAACACTTATTTCTTAGAATTTTCTATGGGTTTAACAAATCACCTGATCACCCTGTTTCTGTCAAAAATCCACCTAAGCCCAACGAGGTAGAGACTTTTTTGAGAGACGTATACAAGATCCCGAAAACACTGAAGATGAATGAAGATACTGATAATATCATCCGCTTCGCGGAGTTTTTCGACCACCATTCTACTCTACTTGTTTGGAGTGGTTCAATGGACGGAGGACGAGCTTACGGCCTTTGATATTACCACACGTAAGATCATGCCTTTGCATAAAAGCTTGCACATCATATCGTTCTGTTCCGCGATTATACATCTCACGCCTTCAAGGCAGACGCAGACTTCTGAATCTCCAGTGTCTTCATAAACGAATTTTTCTAAGTACAGCTCACATCGTTGCAAACGGCAGAGATCCTCTCCTAAAAATGGTCAGTAACCACGAGCTGATTGGCAAAGGAGCGTTCATTTACAAAGCCGCGGAGCAGGCGGCCGTGACCCTTGGCCTGAATTTTAACATCAGAAGTGAGGAAAGTGCATTACTCCATCTAGATGCTTCACTTCTAAAAGCCGAAGTAAAGAAAGAGGTTGAAAAATTCCACCAACAGCTACTCGACAAGAAAATGCACGGAAACTTTCACAGAAATTCAGAAAAAGTCCTTGTCGAAGGAGCAAACTTTTGCTTTCCTCAGATCATCAGGGCCTTATTCAGGTACAGAGGATTTCATTTTCGCATGCCAGGACGGTGTCATTTCCACCTTAGTATACAGTGACCGCATTTTATGTCAAGACGTTCCCAGCGATAGGTGCAGAGCGTTTCATGCACACGCTGAGTACCTGAGAAACATACTATCCGGGTGCCGCACCCACGCGGGAACGACATATCTCTACAGGCATAATGCGGCCCTACGAGTGCTTTATTGCCATCTTTGTCGGTCTTACGGTGTTGGCCGCGACCCTACCCTGCCAAACGCTCCGAGAGAGATAGGGTCAATTGTCCAAAACGAGAAGTGCCAAATTTTCTGAAATTACGATTGACATCGCCTGACATCGTTCTCCAAAACTTCAAGAAAAAAACTATATTCGTGATCGAATTCTCGGCTCCGGTCGACTACAACATCACTGCTAAGGAGAAGGAGGAGAGGTACCAAGAACCTAAAACGGAGCTGCAACGACTGTACCCAAAATATTCGGTTAAAGTAATTCTTCTTGTGATCGGTGCTCTCGGAGGTCCGAAACTATCACTGGTTCGTAACCTTAAAGCCATACCCGCGTGCCAAAAATATGCCAAGGCTCTTGCGAGATGGATGCAGAAAGCTGTCATCTTTGGGTCGCTTCGTGTCCTCAAGACACACGAAGGCTTCGTCAACCTGCCGTCGTAGTTTCATCGTGCCAACCATCCACAGTGGGTCAGGGACCATAAAAAGTGGCCAAAATTCGATTTTACATCGAATTCATCTAAAACTTGGTATACAAGCATTTTTGGGGACGCTACTTTCAAATTTGATGTCAAGAATTACAACTTCAATATTGCGGATCCAATATGGCAGACGAGTATTTCAAAAAATTATTGAATCTACTTAAAACGTGGCATCTCGGGTTTTTCGAGGGCGCTGATTCCGAATCTGACGTCACTATTCCAAAAAACAAAATGGCGGATCCAATATGGTGGACGAGTATTTCAAAAAATTATTGAATCTACTTGAAACCTGGTATCTAGGGGGTTTTGAGGGCGCTGATTCCGAGTCTGACGTCAGAATTTCAAAAAAAAAAAAAAAATAGCCGTTCCAAGATGGCGTATTTCAAAAAATTATTAAATCTATTTCAAAATTGGTACCTAGGGGTTTTCGAGGGCACTGATTTCAAATCTGAAGTCATAATGTGAAAAAACAAAATGGCGGATCCATTTTGGCTGACGAGTCTTTCAAAACATTATATATTGGATCAGCCATTTCGTTTTTTGGACTTCTGACGTCAGATTTGGAATGAGCGTCCTCAGAAACCATATATAGGTGTCCTTAGATTTTATTTTTGTAGATTTTGATGTGCTTTTCGACTTCTGGCCACAGAATCCACGAAACGTCGACAAACGTTTTTGTTTTGTTTTTTCCTTGATATGTGATTAATAATCCATCTAGATGGTCGAAGTATAGAATTCTTTGAAATAGAAATAAAAAAAATCTTTCATAATTGCATGAATGTGCCTGTCATTAGCCTACAAAATGTAATATAATTGCATTTACCAGGGTGTACAACGGGGATCTTACAGGCCTTTAGAGACCATTTGTTAGAGACCAAAATTTGTTTTATATTTTCTATCAAATTTTGATATAATTTTTTTCATTTCTTTTTATTTTCATTTTTTCATTGAAGTGCCATTAAACTTCTTGCATTTCACGTTTACCACAAAAGCAGCTTCATAAAATGTATAAACTTCCAACCTTTTATATGCTTTAAAATAATTTATGTTTTAAAAACTGTGGGATTGAATAAAGTATGACAATATATTCACTATAGTGATGGAAGGCACTGCACTGACATTTTCACTAAAATCTTCATCTTTCGGAGCATGCAGATCACAATTTTCGACTTTTTGGATGTATCGGGTCCTTACATCTCCTGAAAATTTTGCCAAATACTCTGTATTTTCAAGAAACAAAAACAATTCTAGAAACACGTACAAACTATAAGGCTATACCGGCACTGTTATTCCCCCAGAGGTTCCGCCATCTTATATTTGTATGGCTTAATGAAAATGCTCTATATATTATAAAGGGAGAAATTGCAGCGCCGCGCGCTGTCACGCGTGGACGACTCCATGCGTGAACGCGCAGTTATTCGTTGTTTCTTCAGCAGGATATGAATTCGAGCAAAAGTGAGCACCCCTGTGTCGAAGTAGACATCCCAAGGAACCCACTGGTACCTTACTTTTTTGGATGTAAAGGGGAATGCTGGTGAATGAAGTTTCGGCAGAAGGTGTTGCGGGGAAAAATCTAATATTTTGTGAATAAAACATGTGAATTTTAAAATTTTTGATGAGTTTTGTAGCTTCTTCGCCATTTCCTGGATTTATTGATCCAGACTGAATTACAAAAAATCAAAAACCGATTGCTTTTCGATAAATATCATAAAATTGTATCCCTTCGTTTTAGTCACCAAGTATAGAAAATCGAGTTCCAGTTTTCGACTTTGACTATTTCTCAACGAAACACAGCGCATATTATTTATAAGAAACTCCAAATACAGATACTTCAAGGTGTCTGAAAATCGAAAATATATTCAATTGATTCAAGTTCAAACCTTGACTTTTGGCCAAAAAAGTGCGATCCTGACCCACTGTGCCATCTCACGGTCGTGAGACGTGGCCATAAGTGTGATTTACCGCGGTTCTACTGGGAGCCGGTGTCATTTTTAGATGACAGTTGGTCTCAGTGGGACCCTGCGGTGGTTGTTCAACCCTTTTTTCTTAAATTACATATATACATATATATATATATATATATATATATATATATATATTCGCCTGACGGCAACCCTGGATTTTTTCCCAGTATTCCCGGTGTTTTGTTCGGATCCAGCTTTTGATGGTCATCCCGATGCAGAAAGACGATAGTCCCAGTACCGGTCCTATGTATTCACTTGCTGCGCCGCCTTTTCGTTGCCCTTGATCCCTGTGTGACCAGGGACCCATATGGGAGCCACTTTGTTTCTTTCTGCAAGTTGGTTTAATGCCTTTTTGCATTCCCAAACCAGCTCTGATGTTATTTCTGGTTTCCCTATTGCAGTTAAGTGTCGCTTAGCTGTCTGCGCAGATCGTAATCTGTCCGACAACAGCGTTTTCCTCTATTAATGTTTCAGCACAGCGAAGGACGGCCGGGACCTGCGCCTGAAAGACAGCAGCATGTCGCTCGAGTAAGATCCCTATCCCCTCCCTCTCTAGCTGTCGTACGTTCCTGCTCCTGACCCACCCTCTCCCCTGGAGCCATCTGTATACCAGATTTACTCTTTAAGGAGCGGGTTACCATTTGCTTTCCACACATCCCTGTTTGGAATGCAGATGCGGAAAGTTTTTGTAAAGTTAAAGCGTTTTGTTATTTTGTCTTGCCTCATCTCGGGAATCGACAGTGCACTGATGTCACTTGGGAGCCTAGTGTGCCTAGTCCCCCGAGTCAATCTATTTGTTCTTGCCTCATTGTTCCAGTCAAACCCCTAAATGCTAGCGTTTGTAGTTTCCGCAGCCTGTCCTGCATCGTTTTAAGTTCCGCCCGTGGCCACCAGACCACGGCCGCATGTAGGAGCCTTGGTTTAAGGATAGCAGAGTGGAGTCATACAAGAATTTTAGGCGCTAGACCCCACGTCAACCCAAAGGCTCTCCTTTACTTCCAAAAAGTCATGACAAACTTCTTTGCCCAGTTCAATTTGCTATCTAGGATTACTCCCAGATATTTAACCGAATCTGAAAACGTCAGCTTCCCACCACAAAATACAGGAGCGTCACCTTTCTTCACTTTATAATTTCTCGTGAAAATGACCAGGCTGATCTTTTCCGGATTTACAGAGAGCCCTGAGCTATCGTACCAGAGCTCTACAATGCGCAGCACCGACCTCGTAAGACCAATCAATGTTTCCAGAAGAGCCCCCCTGACTAGGATTACAATGGCATCCTCATAGCCCTGAGTATAATACCCCTCTTTATTTAGCCTTCGAAGGAGGCTGTCCACTACAATGCACATACACTGCAGCATACTAACTGATCTGGCACACCACATCTCAAAGCCTCTCGACAGTTGACTTCTGGAGGAGTATTGCTGAAAAGACCATCTATATCCAAAAAAGTGCCCACACCATACCCCTTTTGTTCTAACTGCTGCTCCAATTTTGCCACGACAGCATGAAGCGCAGCTTCTAGCGAGCAGCCTGCCTGAAAAGCTTGCTGCCCTCTGTGCAGCGGGGAGGCCAAAAGCACCTCATCCCTAATATATCTCTCGACCAGCTTCTCCAACGTCTTCAGGATAAAAGACGTTAGGCTGATTGGTCGGAAATCTTTGCAGCAGTGCAACCTTCCCTCCCAGGTTTTGGAAAGAAGGCCACTCTGCCATCCTTCCATGCCGATGGCACGTGTTTAAAGCCAAAGCTTGCCCTAAAAAATTTCGTCAGTGGAGAAACGATGAGACCATGCCTTTTTGTAAAAGCGCTGGATAAATGCTATCCACCCCTGGTGATTTAAAGGGACAGAAGGACCCTATGGCCCATTCCACCTTTTTATAATCAAATACCCTAGCGGCGAAATTCGAGTCGGCCCACTCCATCTCTTGGCCCCAGCCTTCCTCCTCTTGTTCGGGTTGGATTCGCTGAAAACCCAGGAAGTGCACTTCCACCAGGCGATTCAGCGTTGCTTCTTCGTCTTCGGCAAACTCATCATTATCCAGTATTATTAGCCTGAGGCGAGCTTCCGGATTTTTCGCCAGGATCTTGCGGAGTCTCGCTGTTTCCGGACATTCTTGTCTTATTTATATATATATATATGTGATTTAAATTAAAGGTTTAAACAACCACCGCAGGGTCCTAGAGGGGGCAACTGCCATCGAAAAATGACACCGGCTCCCAGTAGCACGGCGGTAAATCACACCTATGTCGTCTCACGACCGTGAGATGAGTGGCCAAAGCGCACGACGAAATCACAACGACAGGCCGGCGAAACCCTCGTGTGTCTTGAGGACACGAAGCGATCCAAGGAAGACAACTTTCTGCATCCATCTCACAAGTGCCTTATCATATTTTTGGCACGCGGGTATGTCTTTAAGGTTACGAACCAGTGATAGTTTCGCACCTCCGAGAGCAATGATCACAAGAACAATTACTTTAACCGAATATTTTGGGTACAGTCGTTGGGTATCTCTCCTCCCTTTCCTTCTCCTTAGCAGTGATGTTGTAGTCGGCCAGAGCCGAGAACTCGATCACTAATATATTTCGTTTCTCGAAGTCTTGGAGAACGATGTCAGGCCTCGAGTGTGCAACGGAGACTGCTGTACGAAAATCGTAATTCCAGAAAATTTGGCACTTCTCGTTTTGGACAATTGACTCTATCTCCCTCGGAGCGTTCGGCAGGGCAGGGTTGCAGCCAACACCGTAAGACCGACAAAGATGGCAATAAAGCACTCGTAGGGCCGCATTATCTCTTTACAGATACGTCGTTCCCGCGTGGGTGGGACACCCGGATAGTATGTGTTCTAGGTACTCAGCGTGTGCATGACACGCTCTGTACCTATCGCTGGGAACCTCTTGACATAAAATGCGGTCATGGTATACTAAGGTGGAAATGACACCGTCCTTCGACAAGGACCGGTTTTCTATATTTCTGTGAAAGTTCCCGTGCATTTTCTTGTCGAGTAGCTGCTGGTGGAATTTTTCGACATCTTTCTTTACTTCGGCTTTTAGAAGTGAAGCATCTAGATGGGGTAGTGCACTTTCCTCACTTCTGATGTTAAAATTCAGGCCAAGGATCTCGGTCGCCTGCTCCGCGGCTTTGTAAAAAAAAAGCTCCTTCACCAATCATCTCGTGGTTCCTGACCATTTTTAGAAGAGGCTCTTTGCCATTTGCAACGATGTAAGCTGTACTTAAAATTATGCTTATGATCAGAAGTCCGCGCCCGCCTTGACGGTGTGAGATTTTATAATCGCGGAACTGACGAATTGATATGCAAGCTTTTATGCATATGCATGATCTTACGTGTAGTGACATCAAGGGCCGTAAGCTCGTTCTTCGTCCATTGAACCAACCCAAACGAGTAGAGTAGAACCGGGACTGTAAGCATGATAGTCGCAGATACCTTGTTCAACGCCGACAGATTTGAAGGCCAAATCTATCGATGAAGATTCTTGTATCCGCTTCGGAGAGACTCCTTTAGTGATTATATCCACAGGCTCAGGGTCTCCGGGAACGCCAATAATCTTTCCTTTCTTGAGATGAATTTTGGCACACTTGCCCAATCCAAAGAGCATACCAAATTCTCCTGTGTACTTCTTGACGATATTTAAAGCACTCTGAAGTTTGCTTTTACCAGAAGCATAGATTTTCAGGTCATCCATATAAAATACATGAGTGACCTTATGCTCGCGATGATTAATGTCGCCACAGAGGTATCCAGAAGAATCTCATAGTGCGAGAGATAGAGGCAGAAGTGTGATGCAAAAAAGCAGAGGGCTCATGGTACTGCCCTGAGAGACGCCCCTCTGGAAGGTGACGTTGTTCGTTGTCACACGATAATTTCTAGATGAGATAGTAAATCTAGTTTTCCAAAGGGGCATCAATCTCTCTATGCATCTCACTATGTATGGATGAACCTTCAAGCTTTCCAACAGACAGATGATAAGTGAAGGGTCCGCGGTCTAAAACTGTTAACTGATATTTCAGATATTTTACACGGCGAAGGAATATCGTTGCTATTTTTTCCTTTTTCAATATTTTTTTAGATCGTAAAATGTTCTTTGTTAATTTACTAGAGAAAGATAATACACGTTAGTTTTATAATATTTAAATCAAAATCGAACGTTATACGACAAGTGAAAGCTATACATATGTTATCTACAAGGGGTCCAGCGGTCTAAACCGGTTATCTGCAGTGTTTGTTCAACGTGTTCTGCGTTGTTTTTCAAGCTGCGGGCAAGTTTTATATGTCAAAATGTTTGGAATCGCTTGCCGAAAATAGCTGTGCTTGCAAAAATGTGAAATAGTTCATTGCAAAAGTTTGTTGAGTGTTAGTAATCGGGACGGGTCGCTCACCTTCGTCTTCAAAGTGATCTCTAGACGACAACATCGAAGTGTCTCACTGCCTTATTCTACGAGTAAACTGAACCGATTAGAGAAAAAACACGGATTTCCCATAACACGCCATAAGCAGTTAACAGGTTTAGACCGCGGACCTCTGCTGTAGATACCAAAATGCGATTTCCGAAAATCCATAAAAAAAAACTAAAAGGAATTTTCCCGTTTCGTCTGCGGGATATTAACTGCATATAAAAAATGTTCTAGAAAATACAAGAAAATCAATTTCGAAAAAAATTTCAGTTAACAGGTTTAGACCGCGGAGGTTGAAACGAAAGCTTTCCGGTAGTGCATCCCGGCCATTGACAGGATGCGCTGATGGGCTGCTGCGTCCTTGCAGACGCACCTGTCAATTAGCAGGTTCTTTCGGCAGCAAGTTATTGGCCTGTAATTCTCTGGGTTGGACAAGTTGCCTTTTTTCGGTAGGAGTATAGTGGGTCCTAACACCAGCCACTGCGTAATAGGCGTTTCCGACTTTAAATATGAGGTAAACATGCGGGCCAAATATTGGTGTGTCGAAGTGAACTTCTTCCACCAGAAGTCCTTGATACCATATGGTCCTGCAGAGGAAAAGATCTTCGTATCCCTAAGTGCTTTTTTCACCTCTTCCGCAGTGATTGACGGACATTCCTCCTCAGATGTTATGAGGTTGTCGCAGAACTCCTTGAAGCGGATATTATCAGTATCTTCTTTCAACTCCATTGCTTTCGGGATCTTGTATACCTCTCTCCAAAAAGTATCTACCTCGTTGGGCTTGGGTGGATTTCTGACAGAAACAGGGTAATCGCTGAAAAGGCGCGATGGGTCAGCGAGAAACTGTTGATTCTCCCTGATCCATCTCTCCCCGAACTCTAGGGTGATCGGCACTGTTTGCCGACCCATTGTCGGGTGCTCTGCGCGTTTGATCGTTTTGAACCACATCTACAACTTCTCGGTGGTTTGGTCGTGTCATTGTTGTTCCCACGAGCAGCTAGGGAAAGTGTTCGTCCGTCCTTGTAGAGCCCCGCATGCAAGGATAAGGCTGCAAACTCTAAGAGGACGCCTGGTATCCCAAAGTCACCGTTTAAGACACCTCACCCAGGTGCCATTCAGCTTTCGGCACGGTTGTTACGCCTCCGCTTAGTGTTTAAACAAGTTATTTTTAATAATATTCTCTTTGAATAATGTTAGAAAGTGCGGCTTTTTCTGAAATTTTCAACAATTGCACAAATAAAAAAACAAGAGAAAAATTTGAATCACCTCATTAACGCAATGGGAATTGGGAGCTTACGAAAATTTTAACTTCAAATCGGAGTTGTTGAGGATCTACGTATATTTACGATTATATTCCCAAACTCGCCAAAATTATAGGGATTTTGTCGACCTATTAGCATTTTTCATTGAGGAATAGGCGAGGAAATAGGTTAGCTGAAAGACAAACGACCTAACATCAAGGGCCTGGAGCAACTTCGAATCCAGTTAGGGGTAGCGTCGTTGCACACTGGAAGGGGAAGGGTACACAGGTAGCCGTGGAGGAAAAGAAGATCCCCGTATTTAACATTTATACTTCTGACCTTGGCCGTGAAGAGTGATACTGCAAGTACCATAAATATGCGGATGATTTCGAGCTGTAATTCTCTGGATCATTACTGTACTTAATAACCTACTTCAGAGGGTCCAGGAGGACATTGACCGCATTGTGCTGTGGATTGCAGCAAATGGACTCACTCTTAACCCCACCAAAACAAAAGCAGTATTAGTTGGTTCTTCATACTCCCCCTCATCTGAAACTGATGCAACCTTGCGACCTTTACAGATACAGAGGCTCAGTATTCTATTTGTTGAATGTGTAAAGGATCTAGACTTCCATGTTCACCGAACGCTATCCATTCAAACTCTTACTTGAATCATTTTAGTCAAAAGCCTAATCCTTTCTTTCTTTGATTAAGGCTGCATTGTTTATGACGATATTATGCATGAACTGAATGACAAGCTTGAGCGTTCACTCAATGCGTGCATTCGGTTCATCCATAATATTTCTAAAAGCGAGCATACAACTACATTTATAGAGAGAGCAAAATTACTTAATGAGGCGAAAGAAGGCAATTTTATATGGGCTACCTGCTATACAGTCTATTGTATAATGAAGCTACCCTATACCTTTTCAATTTCTTGCACTTTGTTAATAAAAATCCACCAACACAGTCTAAACTTCATGAAAGGAAGTCAGTGTTAGAAATACTAAAACATCGTACATGTAAATTCCAAAGGGCCTTCACAGTTCGTGGGGCTCGCCTTTGGAGCAAACTAACAAAGACAATCAGAAATGCAACCTCACAACATTTATTTAAGCAGTCTCTTTTTAATATTTAATAAATATCTCTAATCCAATACTGGAAATCATGCACTGGTAGCTTTATCGAACTTTTATATGTATCATTACCAGAAATGGTCTTTTTCTTTCATCTTCTACAGTATTACAATTTTACTCTCTTAGTTCCTAACATGCCTTTTCTCTCACCTTGACTACTGCATAACATACTAATTTTGTTTTTTAATACTTATCTACATCTCTAAACATACTTGTATTTAATTATAAGGAATCGTACTTTGCAATTCGGATGGCTTTTTACTTACTAATAGATTCTATTGTACTCTCTGTTCCTTAGACACCTAAGTAGCCCTAGGGACTTTCTGCAAATAAATACAAACAAAAAAAAATAGCCATGAGCACATAACGCATCCTTGCAAATGTTGTTTTTATTGCTTCTGGAAGCCATCCATTGAATCCGTACTCTGTCAGGACTTCCAATAGTTTACTTGTATCCACCTTATCAAACTCTTTTTCTAGGTCAACAAATGCACAGAAAACTTTTTTATTTACTCTGAAACTTTTTTCTGTGATCTGTCTCGAGCTAAATATCTGATCCGTACATGATCTTCCGGGCATAAATCCACACACTTAGTAAGCTGATACCTCTGTTATTATTGCAGATGCTTGTATCTCCTTTTATTTTGTATATTGGCACGATGATCGCCTTTTTCCAGTCATCTGGAACTTCTCCCATCTCTACATAAATTTATCAACTCGCACAACCTATGAGTTACCACCGTATTTAAGCATTTCAGCGTTGATACTGTCTACACCAGCAGCCTTATCATTCTTTAAGTTCTTTATTATATCCCTAACCTCAAAGGCACATACTCTCTTAACCGGGTTGGTCTGCCCTATAGTTTCACCTCCCAATAATTCCTTGAAAGAGTCACTCAAAGCGTCTAGTATCCCGTTTGTATCATATACCATTTCACCCTTGCTATTTCTCGTGCTGACTAACTCTACTACTTCCTTTCATAGCGGTCAACGCCAATTTATAGAACAGTTTCTTGCATCCTTCACAGTCGATTTGAAGTTTCTTCTCTTTTTCTGTTTTCATTTTACTTTTACTTTCTTTAACTAGTACTTTTATTTTCCAGTTTTTGTCTCAGTAATTATTTTCGAGCCTATTTTGCTCCTCATCGCTAAGGCCTGTAATGCTCAACTTTCTTAGATACGCTTGCTTCTTTTCGTAGATGGCTACGCGGATTTCATAATTCCACGACGCATTACCAAACATTCTTCCTACAACGGCAGTACCACACATTTAAGTCGCACTCCTAACAATGATATCCCGGAGCATAATCCATGCGCCCTCTATACCTTTATTTTGTATTAGCGCCTCCCAAGTTGCCCTATCTATGCGTTCGTATATCCTATTCTGAAAATATATTTGCCCTTACGGTTTCTGTAAAGTCTTAACCTTGATTCGCATCTGTTTCGTCTTTTTTTTCTTTCTTCTCCATCCTTGACCTAAGTTTATTTTTGATACTAGAAGGTAATGATCAGTTTTACATTCAGAACCCCTCATAACCCTTGTATCTTTTACTAGCTCTCTTAAACTTTCATCCGCATCAACAAATTCAATTATACTGTGGCTATCTCCTCTGCACCAGATTTACATGTGGATCATTTTATGCCTAAAGCAAGTATTTGTAACAAATAAGCCCTTTTCTAAGCATAAGCTAATCAATCTGGCTCCGTTAACATTTGTTTTTAGATCCCCAAAATTACCTAGCACCCTTTCCGTGCCCTAACGTTTGACATCAACCCATCAATTTATACCTCCTAGTAGAATGATTCTTTCCCCATGATCGCAAGTACCTATAGTATCATTTAAGTTTCTCAGAAAGCGTCTTTTACTTCACTCCTTTCACCATCAACTGTGGCGTAGCACGCTATGATAAATAATCATCTGATTCCCACTTTCATTTTAACCCACAACAATCTGGGAGATACAAATTCATGCTTCTTGACATGCTGCCTTGCTCTCTTATTCATAATCAGACCAACACATTGACTACCATGTGATTCACCATCTACTCTTGACTGTACTTCGAGACCGTTCTCTAACTCCCCATTTTTCATATGTCTAATGTCGCATCACTTTTTCTTTGTTTCAGGTACACATAAAATATCTAGCTTCCTTACGCACAGTTTCTCGTAATTCTCTTTCTTTAAGATCATTCACCCCTCTAGCATTCCAAATACCTAGTCTCCATTCAGCGCCTGAAACTTTACCTTTACCGGATGCATGCCTTTCCGTAAATCAAAGTTTCAGCCCATTCCGAGGCTATTCTATTGTTTTTAATATTCATTGTTTAAAGTGTACGCCCAACTACGAAGTCGATGCGAGAAATGTATTTTGCGAGTCGAAATCATGTCCAAATTAAGTATCCAGTCATTGTAAGGTGGAGAATCTAGTTATAACGTCAGTCCCACCAAACTTCTGTCAATAGAGGGAGAGCGTAGGGACAAAATTAGAACCGAGAGAGTCATGGCTGGTTTGTGTTGTATACTGAAAAGGGCACCAGGCTTCAACAGATTGGTAATAGATGAAAATGTTCCTGAAAATGTCCCAAAATTTGATGTTTCCACAGATTTCATAGGCTTCTAAATTTCACAAGTTTTCATGATTTTCCACAGGTCTTCACAAATTCCCATAATTTTATACATCTCACAATTTCCAAACATTTTCAGGAATTTCCATGAATTATATAACTTTCAATAGCTTTTCATGAATTTCAACGAACCTTTATAAACTTTCAGAAAAAATAGAAATAACAAAGTGTTTTGTCCTAATTCGATTCATTAATTAAAAAGTGTACGAGCCCCCCCCCCCCCCTCTCCCGACAATCAAAACAGTCAAATTTTCAATGATACCATCAAAATTTCAACAACAGTTGATCTCGGAAAAAGCTGACCAAATTATTCCACTTTTTTATACCGGCCTTGAATTTCGAAGTTCTTCTCAATTTATAATCCTTTTTTATGAAAACGAAATAGATTGCACGTATAGGGAAACATAATTGAAAAATAATCGCAGAAAAACTGACCGGGTAAATGTGAAATTTAAATCTTATTTTTCGACAGTGAAAAATTCAACGTCTTTCTTAGACGGCAAGTGATAAACTGACACTAAGAGAATCATCTGTCAATTCGTTCCGCAATTCGTATTTCATTTAATTTTCCCAAGTGGGGGTGACCGTTTATAACATGGAAAGTCCTCGTTTTCAATCAGCAGGCCCGGTCGGGCCTCGCCGCCAAATAAAAAGGCGAACCGGCCGGGAGTACTATTCTGAAAATATCGCGTTCCCTATAGCTTATACACAAAGAAAACTTTTACCAATGATCTTTTTCTTGATCTTTACACCATATTTTCTAATAGTGTACAAAACATAATAATTTTTTCAAACGGGTAATGAAAGATAAATAATGATGGATTCTGTTCATACGAATATGTTAAAGACTTATGTAGCTTATATGATTGTATTGTTGTTATGAAAGTTCGTCTTTCGTGCGAGTTGCCGAAAAAACTTCACCAGTTCAAGATTCTTCTTATCCTCCACCCCAAGGTATAGAAAGAACTGTGGTGACTACTCTGTGCCTTACTCGTGGAGCATTTTAGGTTACGGGCAACCAAAGTTCTTCATAACTTTGATCCCGTGTATTGTATTCGTGCGTTCACGTGAATGCTTCTAGGGGCCATCCATATACCACGTGGACAATTTTTCATCACTTTTTGACCCCCCTCTCCCCCTCGTGGAAAGCCGTGGAATTTTGACGAACACCCCCCCCCCCCCCCCTTCTCTGCCCACGTAGACATATTTTATGAAAATATAGATATAACTGGTCTTCAAAGGCAAGGAGGCGAAAAGGAGCGATGAATTGGCTGAAAATTCGGATTTACTTGAGAACATGAGCTTACAGAAGCTTTACTTGAAAACGTGAGCTTAATACAAGGTTTGAAGTCCAAACAAAAAGTAGTGAAAATATTCTTAGTTTTTCATGTGTGTTCACGTGGATTCTATCCCGACCCCCCCCCCCCCCTCCCAACTGTCCACGTGGTATATGGATGGCCCCCTATCTTGCTGTATTAGTTACGCTTTACGCAAAGCCTTCAGTACAGTAGCCGTAGTCTTTCCTCTCTCTTCAATTCATTTACTTCTAGATTGAATGAATTTTCAACAAAGTAGTTACATTTTAAACAAAATGAAATAATGTTCAACAACGTACTTTAATTTTCGACCGAATACTTGCATTTTCTATTAGATAGTTCAATTGTAGATCAAAAATACGAATTTTTTACAAAACAGTTAAATTTTAAATAAAAGAGTTCACTTTTAATACAAATAGATTAATTTTTGTGAAGAAAAGAAGACGATTTTTTAAAAAAATATATGAATTTTCAATAACACAGTTACATTTTCAAATAAAGTCATGAATTTTCTACACAAAAAGAAGATTTTTTAAGATATACAACACAAAATTTACTATGACTAGAATGTGAACTATACACAAAAACTCATCGTATTGATATATTCATGTTAAAAATAATAATATACTCCAAGAAACGAGGTTAAAAAAACAAGAGAATGTTGTGAGATCACTAAAATTCGCCAAATACTAATACTGAATAAAACATTTTTGTCATTAATAAATTTCAATATTTTAATTATTCGTGTCCCACAAGCAAAATATTTTCAATAATAATATGAATTACAGAATTTGTAATTACAAACGTTTCTTGAAAATGCACATTTGGCGGGCCTGTCTTCAAATGGACAATACGCCTGTAGGGTGCCTCTTTGACGTTGACAACAGCGCCATCTGGCCCTCGAACTATTGGCTATGTCGAAGCTATTGAAGCATTGTTAATAAAAAAGAGCAGTGGATATGAATTCATTTTTAACAAAAATATTTTACCACGGTTTAAAATTAATTATGTACTGTAAGATTTCTTGTTAATATTATATTGAAATTCAAGTTTCTTCACAATAGTTCCAAATTGGTGGCCCTGTCGCAGGTACCCAACAGGCGTATACATTGAAGCCCATGAAAACGCACCTACACTTTGTCGATTAGTCTTACATAAAATTTAATAATACCAGACAGTGCCTGTATACAAGTTTAAGAAATTCATTCTAAGTCCATTATAAAGACAGGCCCGCCAAATATGCATTTTCAAGAAATGTTTGCAATTACAAATTCTGTAATTCATATTATTATTATTGAAAGTATTTTGCTTGTGGGACACGAATAATTAAAGTATTAAAATCTAATAATAACAGAAATGTTTTATTCGCTAATAGTATTTGGCGAATTTTAGTGATCTCACAACATTGTCTTGTGAAATTTTTATGACTCCTTATACACCGGTACCAATGACCTTGAATTCGATTTTCAAGGTTATTTGAAGGTCAAAGTGATTTTTGAAAATGGGAACCCCTACTTTTGACCCCAGATTTGAAAAGAGCGGGAAATTTTACGTTCAAAATTATATTTTTATGAAGGTCATGGCAAGATCGAATGAAGGTCTAAGGACCCCGCACACTTTACATTAAAATCCAGCCCCGGTCAAATTGGCTGGAATTGCAATATGATGCATGGTCAAGGTCAAGGTCATTGGTACCAGTAGTTGACCCCCTCTACCCCCTTCAACTTTTGTCTGAAACGTTTTTCTATATCCAACCAAAATTCTGAGTTATTTCCCATAATAGATTAAAATGGGCCACCCTGTATATTTCTACTATAATTTTGTATTTAATGCTAGTAAGAATGTATTATTTGGCGGCGCTTTTTACCCTCGTTTCTTTCGAGGGTTTGTTTTGAGTCTCAAAATCCTGTTTCTTTCAAATATTGGTATTTATTATATTTCTTCAAAATAAACGTAGGAGAAGACGAAAGGAAGAAATAACGAAGTGTTATGACCTAATTCCATTTATGAATTGA
>CAKNYM010046836.1:0-10094 GCA_932195095.1 Andricus curvator | reverse complement strand
AGTGATAGCCCAGTAGCCACCCGACTAAGAACTAGACAGGCCACAGGATCCTTACCCTCTACACACCCTGTCCTCGCTGAGAACGATCCTAGATCGGCGGTAACAGAGACCGAAGATACCGATTCAGATAGTAGCGACTCATATCCACCAGTACAACGAAAACGTTTCAGTGTACTGCCAAGTCTCAACGCCCCCCCTCCCCCCCGCTACGAATAAGTATAAAAGCCTGTCCAAAGACGCCCAGTCTACGGCTCACCTAGAACCTGTAGGTAACCTAAAAGGGTGTGACCCCGGTAAGGTCGTTAACCCATTTGACCAACCCCCTAACCAGAGTTCAGAAAATGTAATAGTATACGTAAGCTCACCAGTGGAGACTAGTGACACTGAGACAGAGACAGGCCCTGTAGACACAAATCACACAGAATTTGCAAAACAATTACAAGAATCTATTATACGATTCGAATTATCCCTAAAAGATCATCCTTCTCTTGATGAACAACAATCATTAGAATGGGACCCTGACTACACGGAACTGGCCGGCAGAGCTAGTAAGGAATCCTCCCCCGACCAGTTAGACGACGAAACGGAAGTTTTTGGAACGGATACGGAACCGAAAATAGAACGCGTGATTAGGGAACTTAAGGAAATATTCGCGTTAATTGAAGAACGAGAAGAACAAGACCCTATCGGTAGGTCGCTAATAAACAATCCAGCATCCCTAGAACCAACTAGCGAACAAAACATTGTCGCCGAAACAAAAACAGAGGAACATGTGCAAAGTTCCTCTGAAGGGAAAACGTCTCCACGAGCCGTCTGCGAAGATTCCATACTCATGCCGCTGCCAAAACGCAGGATAATTTCGACTAGCCCTTTACCCAAATATACTCCTGCTGCTCGTTCTACTCCATATCCGTTAACAAATATTGTAAAACCTCCTAAAATTGTAGAAGAAACGGAAGATAGCAAATATGGACAAAGTCCCACGCATAAGAAGAAGGAGAAATTACCCAGAAAACTGGCGACCACAGAAAAACCCGGTACCCCCACTGTGGTCCCTCTTTCCCCATCCCCAGTAGACAACAATTTAACCCCTACCCTTCTTAATCGAAAAATGCCATACATATCTGAGGAACATGCCAGAAATAACCAAGAAACACTGAATATCCCCGAATTCTTTACACGTTCCACTGTGTTGAATAGTTGTCGCGAGTCAATATCTGACAGACAGGACAACTACGTCCATTTCCTATCTGCCGATTGCGAGCCCGCGACTGCAATTACTACACTGTTGATGGCAGCCGGAAAAATCGACATAAAGGAAATACGAGAGAAGAAACCTCAAAAAGGCCAAATCATGGCTACGCCTAAAAATAAGTACACCACCTATTCGGTAATAATTAAAGATAAATATTCAGATCGTTTAACGTTAACAGAATTAGAAACGGGATTACGAAATCTATCAATAGCCCTGTCAAAAGACAAGGTAGGAAGTATTCGGATTCCACCTTATGTTGATTTCTGCGATGAACTACCCTCGAATTCTCTCACGGATGCTTTGACAAAAATTTTTTTGAATTCAAAAATTAAGATCACTGTCTGCTATGGCAAAATCGAGATTCACGCGCGAGCCTATGATCATAACCGACACTCCCCTTGAACCATTTGATAAAGTCTCCCTAGATACTGTCGGCCTTCTGCCGACCACACCTGATGGGAACCGTCATATATTGACCATGCAAGACCATCTTAGTAAGTATTGTATTTCAGTTGCGGTTCCGAACATGCGGTTCATTCATTAGCAAGGTCTTGAGAAAGCTCTCAAAAATTTTTAAAGTAGACCAAGTTAGTACCTCGGGCTATATGCCTCAAACGAATGGCGCATTGGAAAGAAGCCACGCAGTCCTAATGGAATACGTGCGGATTTACTCAACTCAATATGACGATTGGGGCCGGCTTCTTCCGTATGCAATGTTCGCATACATCACCTCGGTGCACGAGGCAACTAATTTTACGCCATATGAGTTAGATTTCGGTCGAATAGCCAGAACTCCATCGTCAGTTCCGGACGAACGAAGGATAGAGACCTATGGATCGTATCTTAGGGAACTAATTACTCGGTTGCAAGAAATACGCGTATTGGCTGCAACTAATTCAATCAAGGCAAAAGAGAAATTATGTGTTGTGAATATCCTAATACTGAAATTGATCTGATTATATTTAAAGTGAATAGCATAATGTGTGAATTAAACTTTATTCCAACCCTCTGCGATATTCCTTACCGGCCCACTCTACTGGAGCTATCGGGGCAAGCTAGTGGTGAATTAAATTAACGTAAAATTAAAGTTCGGAAGAAAATCCATGTCAGTTACCTTTTGATAGTTTTAATTGAGGAAAACTATCTGGCACCCTTCAGGCAACTCTCGGACTCATTCTGAGTCCACATTAAAATATAAATGAGTGTCAAATTATTGAAAATAAAAATAACCGGCAAAATGCAGGTTATAAATAGCGCCCTTTGTAGGGGCCTGAGTAACGCAGAGGGAAGGTTAGGAAAAGTTTTGGAGATCAAATTAATTCGAACCTTTAAAGAGTCCCTCCAAAATGAAATAAAATTTAAAACTTGAAATTTAAAGCAAGCTGAATTCCTAAGTAAATCGAAACAAATAAAGTTCCAATTATAAAATTGTTTTTTAGTTTGAGGTGACTGGTGATAGCAAAGAATGAGTCACCACACGTCAAAATAAATTAACTTTCCTCTGGTTTATAAAACAAAGGAAGGTTATTTAACCATTTGAGAAAAACAATTTGAAAAACAATTGTAAATGGACTAATTTGAAATAAATAACTAAATTTTGAAAATGAAAGTAAATGAATCAATAACTATGTCAATTCCAGTCCAACGTTTGGATCTTTTGTTAATTCCGTGATTGACGAGAGGTCATCGAGGTTTAATTGGTCAGTTAAAATTGGTTGTTTGTCCTTTTTGAAGTATCAAGGATAAGCGGACAAATAAGGTTGGGGCTGTACTGGGGCAAACTTGACATAACCCTAATACAGCCTCGAATGAAAAATCCCCAAATGAAATAATAATGATCAGGGGTCAGTTAACTATTGTTTGTTTGTCCTTTTTGATGTACCAAGGACAAAAAGACAAACGACCTCAAGGTTGCATTGTGGTAACTTTAACATAACCTCAATGTCACCTGGAAAATAAGTCCCCTACTGAAATAATAGTTGTTATTGGTCAGTTAAAAATTATTTGTTTATCCTTTTTGATGTAGCAAGGATAAACAGACACAACTTAAGTCGCATTGCGATAAACCGAACATAACCTCAATGTAACTTGGATTGATCAATCCAATAATCAAAGAACGGCAATAGTGGGGATCTAATAATAAATTCAGATTCACCTCGGGCTTCAACGATTATATTTACCTGGATTTGCGTATTGCGCCAGGATAATTGAAGATTTAATTGAATTTAATCTGTTTTATGTGCATGATGTTTAGTCCCTATTTTCAACAGACCACTATTGGGATGCCTCCCTTAACCCTGCCACCTTATTCGACAATTTTCGCGCACCCTAATCAGTTAGGAGGGGTTAGACCCCCTCCCACTCAGTAATCCTATTCGAGGTCCCACAATAAAACTGTGGATACAATCGTAAAGAAATGGGGAATCACCTTCAGCGGTGATAATGAAACAAGTGCCGAGAATTTTTTAACCAGAGTGGAGGAGAGGCGCTCGGTCTCAGGCCTCACGGATGAGGAATTGCTGATAGGAATTCCATTTATTTTGGACAAATTACCTCTACAATGGTTCCGTTATAATTCTCATGCCTGGCCTACCTGGCAACATTTCAGAACTGCATTCCTAATGATGTACGGATACATCAATTATCAATGGCGTCTTGAGGAACAAGTCGCCAATCGTTATCAGGGTCATGATGAAAGGACGGCTGATTTTCTGACATGTTTGCAGGGTTTGTTTCTGAAATTCCAACGGCCTGTTACCATGCAAGAACAGATGGACAGGGCCCATCGTAATCTCGGACCTGATCTTCAAAGGTCTATTCGCCGCTTCGAGTTTTCTGATTATAATCAGTTAACGCTAATTGCAGTTGAAGTGGAAAGAACGGCGAATTCAGATAAAGGGGAGCGTTCATCTCCTAGCCCGGAAGATTCATTCTTCCCTGATTTGGCTTATGCCAAAAACCCAAACCATTCTCGCGGAGCTGGTAGGACTACCAGTGGCAGCGCATCGAGCGAGGCCAATTCCTCTCTAGAATCATTAGTAAGTGCGTTGGTGAAGCTGGTGGATAAGCTGGGCACCAAGACCTGCTCACATGATAAGCCTAATTCTGGAAATGGTAACCCAGCCAGATTCAATAACAATAGACCCAGTGCCAACACGAATAAGGGCGAAACTCATAGTGAGAAGGGCTTGAGGCAGGCCTCAGCCAAGCCTGACTTCACAAGACGGAGTTCACCTATGAAAAGGAGGGTCCAAGAAAAAGCCGAACCACCCTGTTTCAATTGTGGTGGATCTGATCACGGTTGGAGAACCTGTGAAACTCGATGGGCCAAGTTTTTCCATAATTGTGGCAAGCACGGCCAAGTTAGACAGACTTGCGATTCAGCTCATTCTCAGGGAAACCACTAAAGGAGGGCCGTCTCAGGGTCGACGCCACTCCTTTTAGTCCAAGGCAGACCCTCATTTCTGCTATTAGTGGTAACTCATGTTCCCACTCGTCTTTCAAAATCGCTTCTTCGTTCTAAACCGTACCCATCTTTGAGTGCTGGACTTACCAAACTCTCAGATGTTCAGGGGACGAATGGACAAATCAATAACAACGCTTCTGAAACTACGCCTGATTTTCTATCCGGGATTGGTACCAACTCGAGACCCTTCGTCAGTATAACGATAGGGGGTACTGAAATCCATTCATTGGTAGATACGGGTTCATCTAGAACTTATCTGGGGTCAGTAGGGTTACAGATACTCGGTTCCGGTGGTTATAAGATTGATTACTCGAAGGCAGGCGCTGTCATGATGGCTAACTGTACCATTGAAGCTATCATTGGCGAGGCATGCCTGCCGGTCACATTTTCAGGAACCACCCATTCAATTAACTTTAAGATCATACCTGGCCTAACTGATACTTGCGTACTCGGCATGGATTTTGCCGAAAAGTTGGGTTTCGTTCTGGATTTGCGTGACAAACAGATGTGGCTGGCTGACGAGCCAATCATAAAATTTGCGTTTGGTCCCGCGGGCGAGAATGAGATGGACACTTGTAAAGGCATTGCATTGCTGGATAAAGCGGAGAAAGTGAGGTTAGGCCAGTTTTTGAAGGGTATTATAAAACCGAAACCCGATAAGTTACCCGCCGCGAAATTTGTCGAGCATGCGATCGACACGCACGGGAATCCTCCTATTCGCCAGAGGAATCATCGTATGTCACCTAAAGTGTGTGACGCGTTAATCGCAGAAGCGAATATATTAATTGAGCAGGATTTGATTGAGCCTTCTAGTAGTGAGTGGTGCAGCCTGTGGTAATGGCCCGTAAGCCGGACGGTAATTACCGTCTGTGTATAGATTTTCGACGGGTTAATGAGGTCTCGAAGAAAGATGTGTATTCGATTCCGTTTATGGCGGAAATCTTGGACCGCTTAAATTCCGCTCGATACATATCAACCCTAGATCTGAACAAGGCTTACCGCCAGAACCCTCTAAGTGAAGATAGTAAGCCAATCACGGCTTTTAATATCCCAGGAAAAGGGTTGTACCAGTTCAAACGCATGCCGTTTGGTCTCACCGGGGCTCCAGCAACCTTTCAACGATTGATGGATAAAGTCATCACCCCGAAAATGAGACCACACGTATTTGCATACCTCGACGACGTGATCGTCGTCGCTGAAACCTTTGACGAGCACTTGTACTGGCTGGAGCGCACCATTAGACGCTTAAATGAAGCAGGGCTGACGCTGAGCCCCGACAAGTGTGAATTCTGTCAAACGGAAGTAAGGTTTTTGGGATTCAAGGTGAACAAAGATGGGTTGTTAGTAGATGATGATAAGGTCCGCCCCATACTTGAATATCCTCAACCCAGAAACGTTAAACAAGTCAGAAGTTTCATAGGGGCTACCTCATGGTATAGGCGATTCATCAGGGACTACGCTAGAATCTGTGAGCCACTCACTCGTCTAACCAAGCAAAATTACAATTTCTTTTGGGGAGACGAGCAGGAAAAGGCATTCCAGACTCTAAAAACAGCCTTGGTGTCATCGCCGGTATTGGCGTACCCCGACTTCAATCTACCATTCTGCGTCCAAACGGACGCAAGTGATTTTGGTTTAGGGGTTGTAATCACCCAAATTCTAGACAGGCACGAGCGTGTGATCGCATACGCTAGTCGAGTGATGTCCAAGGCGGAGCGGAACTATTCGACAACCGAGAAAGAGTGTCTGGCCGTAGTATGGGCCATCAGAAAGTTTCGGTACTATCTCGAGGGGTACCACTTTTCAGTGGTAACGGATCACAGTAGCCTCGGATGGCTATACAATCTCAAAAACCCGACAGGGAGATTGGCGCGCTGGGCGTAGGATCTCCTAGAGTATAGCTTCGAAATTTTCCATCGAAAGGGATCGATGCATCAAATGCCGGATGCACTATCTCGCACGTTCGAGGATGTAGAAGTCGAACATATTGCGGCCATGATACCTGTCGAGGACGAGTGGTATGCCAGGCGGCGTGAGGCTGTGTTGAAGTCACCCGGGAAGTACCATGATTGGAAGGTGGTAAACGGAGAGCTTCGGAAGTACCGGAACAACCCGCTGCTGGAAGACATCATCGAGGATTATGATGTTTGGAAACTGGTGGTTCCTAAGAACCTCCAGTCAGAACTGATGCATGAAGTCCACTGCACGCCTGAAGCCGGCCATTTAGGTAGGGAGAAGACCTACCATCGTGCCGCAATCCGTTATTATTGGCCCTGCATGTTTAAAGACATCACGGCTTTCGCTAGAAATTTGGAAACATGCCAACTCAATAAACCTGAGCAAACCCAATCACGAGGGCTTATGACACAAAGAATAGTCCAGGAGCCATAGACAGTCGTGGCAACCGCTGTCATGGGTCCTTTCCCTCGTAGTAAACAGGGATATGAATACGCGGAAAGCATCAATAAAGCTTTCCTTGAATTAGTTGTGACAAGGTGGGAAACACCGAAGGTGCTCCACTCGGACAGTGGCACCGAATTTAATAATAACGCGGTGAACGACCTTGCTGTGGAGTTTGGTATCCACCGCTCGTTTACGCCACTTTATCATACTCAGGCTAATCCTGTGGAGAGAATGAATAGAGTTCTCAAGACTATGATCAGATCGTTCATTGACCAAGATCATAGAAATTGGAATCCCCACCTCAATGAGTTCCGAGTTGCCTACAACAGGGCACTTCATAGTACCAACCAAGTGACTCCAGCGTTTCTGAATTTGGGTCGGGAGCCCCGTCCGCGAAAAACTATTCGCAGTTTAAGGGAGGGGGAGGCCTACTTGCCACCACCTGACCTTCAAGTCTGGACAACTCGGATGGCGAGACTAGAGCACTTGAGGGAACTAATGACCAAGTTCCAAGATCAGGCTTTCTTGAGACAAGCGAGATATTATGATAGGAATCATCGCGACCAACAGTTCAAGGTTGGCGATAAAGTCAAGAAGCCTAATCAAGTGTTATCCAAAAAAAGAACTCACGTGTCGGCCTAACTGGCCCCGAAGTTCAGTGGCCCCTTCATTGTGGTGGAGGTAATCTCACACAATATTTACAAGCGGGAATCGCCAGAAGGAAGATTGGCGGGACGGTATCACGCCTCCCACCTTCAAAGGTATGTCGAGGACCCAGAAGACGAACCGAGTAGTCCGGAGGAACTGGCTGAACTCGGCAGAATGCTATTTAAGATTCACGATTCGGACACTTTCAACTGGGAATTGGAAAATACTGATCCCCATTCAGACTCAGGCGTGGGAAACCGCGTGAGACTACGTGAACGCTCCTATTCGACATAGGGGGATTAGGCGATAACACCGGTCGAAAGGCGAACTGCGATCAGTTAAGCTAAGAGAGACAACAACTCAAAGATGTGATAGATCAATTCTTATTGGGCGCCCTTCTTGCATTTGTTCGAGTGATCCCGCACGATGAGTTGGTGGAACGACTGAGGGGATCCAGAGCGGCGGGAGACGGCTCCGTCTCCAACCCAGCAGCGCCTAATCGCCAGTTCGGGCTAAACTCACCGGAGCCGGCCGAGGAAGGAGCGGTGGGAGGCGCCATCGCCTCCACGACGACGCAGCGGGGGCTGCAGCCGGCATGGTCGGTCTCGGACCTGGAGTGGGACCATCCACTCCCGGAGGGAGCAATCGACTACGCGGCCCTGGTCCGGGCCGAGATCGACGCAGGCCGGGTGGGCCTGCAGGAGCCAAAGGAGAAGAGCGCCGTATTAAGTGCGGGGGTTGTTCCGCAACCCACCTCATTGGGGGCACAAGGCCTGTCGATGGAGAAACGGGTCCGAGAAAGGATCCGGGAGGATCCCTCGTTCCACCGAAGGAGGCGCAAGCCAACTATGTGGGGGGAGACGAGGGGCAATAAGACTCGCTGCGGGAAGTGTGGGAGCGGGGAGCACCGCTGGAACCAATGCCCCCGCTGGCAGGAGCCCCAGCGGAGGTAGGGACAGTGGAGGAGCCCAGTGTAGGGGCCAAGGCCCCATAAAATAAAAGACATCTCAATAATCCTCTGCATTTGTTATTTGCATGATTAAACTTAAGCTAGCTGAATAATTATCTTTAAGTAATGTAAATACGTAAACTCATAAGAATAGTAGAAGAAGCAATCCGAGGTATCGGTATATTGGAGTTAGTCCTAGTATTATTAATTAAGTTAAGCAATTATCGATTATATTAAGTAGGATTAAACTATAAGGTGAACTACCACACCGGGCCGGCAACAGATCGGATCCACTCAATTCAAACGATTCCTCAGAACGATTTTTTTATTATTTTCTCATTTACTATCAAAACTTTACTTTGTTTTCCGTATCGTTTTCCTACTTGAATACACCTGTGTATGATGGTGTACGTAACCCGAGGTTTGGCAATTAACCAGTTTCAACCATTTTTCTTTTTTTTGACAAATTACAACAAGACGGAGAGATGCGGGCACCTACCTGGTATTCGCCCCGGTGGGCCGAATCTTGTGAAGGGGGAGTTTTGACGGGGTAATTTGTACCCCGCACAAATACATCTAAAATCTATGAAAATTAGCGTCAAAAATCATTCTACTGGGGATATGAGTTTGGAATCACGGATCAAATCCACGGACTGTCTGCGAACAGTACAATACTAGTCGTGAATATAAGAGTTTCGCGGCTAATATTTCAAAGAATTCTAGTTTTTGTTGTGATCTGAATTATTATATTAAATATTGAAGACTGTTAACGTCAATAACAACTCAAACTCTAGATGAGATATTAGCCTATAATATGAGAGTTCGACGGCTAATATCACATCACAACGTCATAATCAATTTTATAGTATTATTAGTGATTTTTATAAACTCACTGAGACAGCAGATTCATTTTATGATAAATTAGGCTCGAAAGATTTTAAATCTTCTTTATATACAGTGAATCCACCTTCACTTGGCGCGGCCTGGAGTCCATTGGCTGCCAAGGCTCTTTTAGTTTAAATAATTTATTTGAAATGCACGTCAGGCGCCAGATAATTTTATTTAAAATCAGCAAAATATATAATAAAATTTTCACAAGATAACATTGCAAGAGGGTTCATTGGGTGACTCCAAATAAAATTGAAACAAAAGAGAATTCCCAGCAAAGGTATAATTAGATTTAAACTTACATTATTTCGTTGATTTGTCTCTCTTTGATATGGATATTCTCCTCAATTTACATCTCGCAATTAATGATATATTCTTTAGTTTCGTCGTTGAACAATTGTTATGTTAGTCGTGTCGGAAACCGACTTTTGGACGTAATACAAATTTTCAAGCTCACACTCGAACGGCCGTCACAAAAGTGTCTT
>CAKNYM010046834.1:74369-88978 GCA_932195095.1 Andricus curvator | reverse complement strand
GATTTTTGATATAGCTCAAGCCAGCAATTCACATTCAAAAAACATAGACACTCAATTTCATAATAATTCAAGCCGATGCTCATTTAAGGCGAATAATTTCTACAAAGTTTGCTAAATAATTTCAATTTTCTATGAAAAATAAGGAAAACAAACATTGAAGGAAAAATTTTTAATCAAAAACAGGTGGGAAAGTTGCGCAAGAAAATTCTGAATATGTATAATTAATTTTAAATTTATTTTATCCATTGTAATTTCAAGAGTCTGAAAAATTCTCATTTTTAATCAATTTGTTAAAACCATCGGAAGGCAATGTGCTTAATTTAGTCATGCTACGACACGTTCAAAATTTCGTAATATGACCTTCTTATCATTTCAATAGAGCTATGGATGTACCACTAGCGCGTTTTTTTATTAAACTTTTCTATCTTTCACGTTTTCAATTTTTAGAAAAGAATTTTAATTATTACATACACCCCTAAGTGAATTTATTTATTTGCATCGAGAAATTAGTTGTTTTCCACTACGGAATTAAAAAATATCTCAACTAATCTGATTACGAATTTCTTACTTCTCTTTGTATATTTATGATTGTAGAAGAAGCTTATTTTCCTTAACTTTGTTTAAGCAACGAGAAGGCATTTTTTTAAAAATGGAAACAGACTAGGTCTCGTTATCAATGTTACAAGTATGGCCTTCTTTTTGTTTCAATAGAGATAAAAATGTTACACGATCGCCTCGTTTTATCAAACTTGTCTATTTGGGATGTCTTCCATGCTTGTGAATTTTTCAAAATTAATATGTAGGCAGTTTTTATTCATCTCGATTTTTTTGGATGAAAAAGGAATTTTTGACTTTTTTCAAAAGGATTTTCGGTGGGTAAAAACAGAACCGTTGGTAAAAAATGGCTGGTTACCGCACTCTTTATTTGTTTCTATCTGTGAATCCAAAAACTTCGAGATTTTATGAAATCCGAAAAATTCAATTTTCACATAAAAACAGTAACGTCTCATTAATATGAGAACGTAAAAATAACAATTTCATCAAATTAATAGACAAAAGTTCTTATTTCCTGATTTTATTTTTATTAATTTTTTGAAATTTTAGATAATAACAAAAATCGTCTAATTAATGTATTTCTCAGGAAATATTGGCAAAATGGATACGAATTTTTCAAATCGAAACTAAATTAATAATATAATTATTTTATTTTAATATATTTTTCAAACAAAAGCTTATAAAAAATGTGTAGATCTTGTTTGGCAAATAAGTTTTGTTTATGCATTTTTTTCGAATTTTCTGTCAATTTTCCAATTTTTTTTCTGTTAATATTGTTTCTTATGATTAAAACAAAAACTACGCGTTCCATCCAGAAATGATTCATCAAAAATTTGTAGCTCTTTTCTGGGAGAATTTTGTCATTTTATTTTTGCGTGGCTTGTATCGTTCGTCTAAAAAAAATTGGTATGTGTAAAGTGGTTTTATACGAAGAATCTTATAATATAGCTTTTGGAAAGCAACCTTTTTCTCTTCTTGACTTTTTTCATATCGTGCGTTGTTTGGCTTAAAATTTTCACTTCAGTTTTTTTTTTAATTTTGCAAACTTCTATAACTATGATAATTTTCGTTTGATCACAAAAAGACGTAGAAATAAATTGTTCTACCTTTTCAGTACTACAAATAGCCGTACATAGAATTTTTAAATAAAAAGAATGTTCTAAAAAATTTTGAAAATGCTTCAACTTTTCGACTTTTCATCCAAAAGAGCTGGCTAACAAAGTTGCCCTTCCTTTGTATGCCTTAAAAACGTGTGCCAAAGCTCAATCTAATCTGATTAGTCTTTCAAAATTCATCTTGCCCACATCATATAGACAGACAGACAGCCATACATACAGATAGATAGACAGTATGAATTGTTTTTTCCGAATCAGGCGGTCTGAAAACGTGGAGATTTGATGAAAACCGACAAGTCAAATTTTAGATAAAAATAATACTTTCTCATTAGGATGAGAACACAAAAATTACGAAAAATAAGGTGAGGTTTTTGAGAAAATCGCCTCTTAGTATTTTCAAAAGAACCGTCGCGATTTTGTGATTTTAAACATTTTCTAATTCCTCGGCGGATTTCAAAATAGGTCTATAAACCTCACGAGAAGCCTCTCACCGCTTCTGTAATTTTACTTAAAAATTTATTTTTAGACATTTATTGAAAGTCATTAATGTGTTTGCTTAATATCATGCAATACTTCTGCACGCAGAGACAAATCTTTATTTTTTTAATAACTCAGAAAGAAAATTATTTTTCACCGTAAGTGTATTAGGATATTATTCTTTGTATTTGAGGATTTATTTAATTCAATAACAAAATTGAACATGTTTTGTTTGTCACGATTTTATAATTTAATTAAGTTGATTTCGAAAAATAAAGAGTAATATCCAATTGCTTTCCCGGTGAAAAATCATTTTTTAAGATATTAAAAAAAGAAAGTTCCGTTCCTTATAATTGCTATTATTGTTTGGTCCTCGGCCTGCATAATTTTGTTGTTGAAAACGCTAACTTTTTGAGTTTTCACTTTGAAACCATGAAATCTAATTATCCGAGCGTTTTACAAACGATTTATCCAGGAATTTTTAGAAAACATTAAATGTGCAGTGCAAGTCTAAAGTTAGCACTCCATTTCGAAAAATCAATAACTTTTTTACGATAAAACTTGATTTCCAAACGATTTCCAAACTATTCCGTATGAAAGACATAAGTTTTTTTTATCGTCGTGCTATCATCATGAAGTTCATTCTGTAATTTATTCTTATTTTTTCTACTTTGCAGCTTCAAAGAACCTCGTTGTCAAAAGCACATTTTTCAAGCAGAAAAATATACACGAGGCCACCTGGATATCACCAGATGGTTACAGTCACAATCAGATTGATCTCGTTCTAATTGACAGAAGACGTCATACAAACATTCTCGATATAAGATCGTACAGGGGAGCGGATTTAAATTCAGACCACTTTCTTGTGTTAGTAAAACTAAGATATATGCTAGCGTTAAGTAAGAAAACAAGCAGCACAGAGCCAACAGTTTGTTTCAATATAAATAAGTTTAAAACACCAACAGAAATATTAAATTATCAAGTTGAGATTTCTAATAGTTTCGACGTTCTCCAAGAACAGAGAGACGATAGCGATAATTACGCGGAGGACTCTGAAACCCTGTGGAGCAATATGAAAAAGGCGACAAAGACAGCCGCGAAACTTACTATAGGTTTAAAGAAAGTAACGAAAAGCAAACCATGGTTTGACGAAGAGGGCAAACTTTGGTTTGAAAAACGTCGGAAGGCCCAACTAATTAGTTTACAAAATAAGTGCGATCAAACACATAAGAAGTATCTCGAGATTAGTAAAAGTACAAATAGGCTTTATAGATCCAAGAAAAGGGAGTGGGAAAAGAATAAAATACTAGCAATAGAAACGCATAATAAACAAAATAACCCGCGTGAGATGTACAGGGGAATCAATTTTATAAGGAAAGGCTTTCAAAGTGGAACGGAAGTAATGAGGGACGAAAATGGCAATCTAATAGCCGATGCGATAGAGCGACTGAATTTATGGAAAAACTATTTCGATAATTTATTAAATGTACGTGAAGCCCCGTTGAAGGTAATCTCGGTGAAATCCACACTGCCGATCTATTAATTGATGATCCTACTGAAATAGAAATGGAAATGGCCATGAAGAAGTTAAAAAATAACAAAGCCGCGGGCATCGACTACATACCGTCAGAACTGATAAAAAATGGAGGCCCTTGCCTCACAAGGCAAATATGTGAATTAATACCCGCAGTTTGGAAAACAGAACGCATGCTGGAGGAATGGAATACCTCTATTATTATTCCTACCTTTAAAAAAGGCGATAAAATAAACTGTAACAATTATCGGGGAATTTTACTTGTGCCTTCGTGTTATAAGATCCTGTCCAATGTAATCTTAAGTAGAGCAACTTGTAGTCTCACCGAATTGAGTTGGCGACGAAAGCCAATTATCCTTCAAGGGCAATCACGTTCAGAAGGAGGGCATGTGGGAGGGACATAAAACTTTTTGCGAAAGGTAGGAAATAGGATAAAACAGAGGAATGGTTCAAGGTCCAGCAGCTCTTATTATCGAACACAAGAATTATTCCACGTTAGAAATATTGGCGGCCCTGGAAAGGGCGGATTTTTCAGGGTCCTAAGAAGGACTGGTGCAAAGTGATGCGTGTGGAGAAACTCCCTAGTGGCGGGGTTTCTTTCTTCTCTCTCCTTGCGTTGAGAAACTTCCTTACTGTGGGGTCTCTCTCTTCTCTCTTCTTACCTAGAGAAACTCCCTGACTGTGGGGTCTATCTCTTTTCTCTTCTTGCGTTGAGAAACTCCTCGACGGCGGGGTCTCTTTCTTCTGTTCCTAGGGCGGGCTCCCTCGTTCAGCCGAGAAGTTGTCCGCATCCCCCGGGCGCTGGGAATCGTATGGAGGGTTCAAACACCTATCCCACAATCTTCTTTTGACGAGGGACTGAGCTACTGGGTTAACATCATCCACCCGGAAGAGTTTTACTCGGGGACCGCGAGAAACGGGGAAAATTACTGGAGGCGCCTTCCCAGGCGTTGCGAATCGTATGGGGGATCGGGGTGGCACACCCTCCCTAGTGTCCGAAGGGGTTTTATGGTTGAAAAACTTGTTCCATAGTCTTTTTCCACGAGGGTGCTAGCCACGGGGTCCGTTTCGTCGATTTGCAGAAGGTTCACTCGTGGTTTAAGAATCACCTCGGCAACTCCGGTAGTCCCTGTGAGTGAAGCTGAAAAGCATAATAGAAAAATGTTCCCAAACCTACGTTAGAAGTACATGTTTGATGACCTGAAAATGTTAAAAATAGAGGATGGAGAGGGACCGGGTTAAACAAATAATAACACCTTTATTTTGAAATCCCAATAAACGAGGTCGAATGTTTAGAATGCGTCGCAAAGCGCAACGGGTCCGTACCCGGGATCCGGGATGACGTGGTGGGACCGGGGCTGTACAGCCGAAGCGGCCACCTAGTCGTTAGGGGGCTCGGGGAAGTCGTTGTTCGAGGGCAGCTCTACACCCAGGACATTGCGCGTCCGGGGTGGGTCACGATCCCTTGTTGGTACTGGCGACTATCCTTGAGTTGGCGGTTGCCGTTCATGGTTCCCTATTCTGCGGGACTAGGCGGCAACTGGTTCGTCGTTGGCGGCTACGTATCGTTGAGGAGTCGACCTTGCACGTCGTAGTTGCGATGGACGGAAAGATCGTGTGAAAAAAAAAAAAAAAAAAAAAAAAAAGGGGTGGGAATGAGGGGGCCCCAACCATCGCCCCCTCTTGTGAGATCCAATGCACGGGAGCGGGCGGATGGCGCGGCGAAGCCGTGCCATTCGCGCCCTCGCGATTTATGATCTCCCCGAAGAATGATCGGACTGGAAGAAGTTGTTGTGCGTTACCCGTTCGGGCATTATTACACAATCTGAGAGAAATTTGACATGACTGGGATTTAAAGTGACGTTCGTTAGATGTGGGAAAAAAGCCCGCAGGCGGGAAAAAACCACAAAATCTGATAGTTTATTTTATGAAAGAAAAGTAAAGAAGAAGAGTGGGAAGGGGGTAGAGGGGTCGAAAAATGAAAGTCTCTGGTTGACTTATTTCATGAGGAAGTCTTTTGGCATCGCGTGCTTGCGAAGCGGATCGAAATTATATTTCCCTAGAGAGGAAATATGTTCAAGAGGTGATGATGATGTAGATTCATAGAATTTAGTGGCGGTTTCTTTGATATACTCTGAAGTGTAGGGTAATTGAAATTCTCTGTGAAGAACAGAATTCTTGGTATATCTAGGGGTTTTTGTGATACGTCTGAGGAATTTATTTTGAATGATCTGAATGTGATTAATATTGCTTTTTGACGCACTTCCCCAAATTGTGCAGGCATAGGTTATGATTGGTCGGATAAACATTTTGTAAATCAGGATTCCATATTCAGGTTTTAGACTCGAGTGTCTATTAATAATAGGATTTAAACGTGAAATAACCCCGAGAGCTTTCCCTTTAGTTTCTTGAATGTGTTGCTTCCAATTAAGACGTTTATGAAGTTTACCCCCTAGGTATTTTACGGAATTTTTCCATTCTATTGGTTCATTAAACATTTTTGGTGGATCTATTTTATCAGGCTTTCTGACTGAAAAAAGAATTGATTCTGACTTTGCTACATTAATTTTTATTCTCCAAAGCTTCGCCCATGCCTCAATGATTTCAAGAGCTTTGTTAAGTAATCTTAAGATTTTCGGAACTGACCAAGAAGAAGTAAATAGTGCGGTGTCGTCTGCATACAATCCAATTGTAACTTCAGGGACATCAGGAATGTCGTTAACGTAGATAATAAAGAATCCCGGTCCTAGAATACTGCCTTGGGGCACACCCGCTCGGATGGGTTTCTCTTTTGAAAGTGTCTGGCCTATTTTGACTGAGAATTTTCTATTGGAGAGATAAGAATGTACGAAAAGGATAAGCCCTCTTGGGAAATTGTAATTTATTAGTTTTCTGAGCAGTCCTACATGCCAGACACTATCAAAGGCTTTTTCTACATCGAGGAAAACAGCTCCAGTATGTTTTCTTCGATTGAAATTTAGGCTAATGGCTTCGGTAAGCTTAAGCATCATGTGCTGTGTAGAGTGACCTTTTCTAAAACCGTATTGTTGTGGTTTTAGGATGCTGTTTTCCTCGAGGTGATAGTTTACGCGAGTGAGTATTATTTTTTCAAAAATTTTGCTCATTGTATTAAGAAGTCTCATGGGCCTGTAGCTGGTTGGATGGTATGGATCCTTGCCTTTTTTCTGAAAAACTAAAATGTGAGCTATTTTCCATGAATTAGGAAAGTAGCTTAGTTGAATACAAGCATTGAAAATGGTGGCGAGGAGAGTGAGACACGAGATTGGAAGTTTTTTAAGGACTAAGTTTGAGATTGAGTCAGGGCCGGGTGCTTTGTTGTTTTTAGTAGTTTTAATTTGTTTTGTTAGTTCCTTATGGGTTATTTTCTTGAAATTATCGGTACTCGGGATTTTAAGAAAATCGGAGACAATTTGCTCACTTTCAGCAATGTGTTGAGGGTCAGATGGCTCGTCATGTGGAGCGAAGTTACTTTCATAGTTTGCCGCCAGGAGATTTGCTTTATCGCTAGGAGAAAGCGCAAACGTTTGATCTGGATTTTTTAGGGGCGGAATATTAGTTCGCGGCTTCGTTAGGGCTTTAGTCATACGATATATAGAGTTATCTTTGATTTGAAGTTTACCAACTTCTTTATTCCAATTTTTACATCGGTGCTCTCGTACTTTAATTGCAATAGTTTTCCGTAGGCGGTTAATGATGTTTTTAAGGATACAGCTTTTAGTTCTTTGATATGTTTGGCAGAGTTTATTACGAGTGTGAATAAGGTCTTCAATCTCGGGGCTGAGAGGTAGCTCATATTTGCTAATGGTAGTCTGAGGGACTGAAGCTTGAATGGCAGTTTTTATGCTAAGGGTAAGATTAGATATGGCTTCGTCAATGTGTGTAGTGTTTTTTAGTGTAGGTTCGAGATTAACATGAGTTTCTAGGGTCGAGTTGAATGTTTGCCAGTTTGCTTTTGTAAAATTATAGCGAGGCGCGACCGGAGCTTTTTCACAGTTAGTAAAAAGGCTTAGAAGAACTGGTCGGTGGTCTGAGTCTAATTCATCAATTGTGAGAGTGTCATGGTTGTAGAAATTATTTTTGGTAATTGCGAAGTCAATGAGGTCAGATTTATGCTTGATGTTGTGGGGGAAGAAGGTATGCGAGTCTGGTGCGGAGACGGACAGATACTGGTCATTTATAAATTCAAACAAATGTTTTCCGATCTGGTTGGTTGTTCTGCTATTCCAAGCTAAGTGTTTAGCGTTCAGGTCCCCTGCAGCGATTACCGAGGGTGCGAGTTTGAATATTTTTGTGAAATCATTTTTTGTAAATTTACGAGAGGGAGTCTGGTAGAGCGAGACGATGGCATATCGTTTCCCGTGTATTTTGATTTGTATAGCCGTAGCTTCAAGGGCTTCAAGTTCAGGAATTATTAGTTCATGGTGGTCTATATTTTCTTGAATTAGGATCCCGGTGCCTCTATTAGTGTTATTACGATATAATTTGTAGCCGCGGACTAGATTAATTTGTATGGATTCGCGAAGTAACGTTTCACTGAGCAAGCAAATTGTGATTTTATTCTTGAAGAGGTATGCGGCTAATTCATGCCTTTTTTTGAGGATACCCTGAGCATTCCAAAAAATTATTTTTAGAGTGTTGTTATTGAAGATAGCCATTTTCGATAGCAAGTGAAAGTATATTGCTTATAATTTCGGCGGTTGAATTTATAGCTTCGGTAATGTTAATTTTTCCTCCCATAATATCAGTGGTTAAAGTTGTAGCACTTTTTAATAGATTTACAAGATTTATTTTGATATCCTGAGAGGTTGTATTTTTAATGGGGACAGTAGTTGGAATAATTTTAATTCGTGGACCTACAATTTTCTTGGCGATAGGTGGTTTAGCGCGAGTGATAGTAGATTTCGTTGTTTTGGGTGGTTGCATAGTTTGAGGTTTGATCGTGTGTGCTTCTGTAGTAGAGGCGACTGTAGCACTGTAAAGTGGTAACTTTTTCTGTGACTGGGCACTAGCTGGTGGGATGTATTCATGTGTAGGATTTTCTTTTGGTGCTGTCTGCACAGCTGGTTTAATAGGAGCCGTTTCTTTCCGTGAATAGGTAGGTTTTGATTTATTAATTGTGGGCTTTCTGGAGGCTTTTTTAAAAGCAGAACAACCTCTGTAATTATCGGGATGTTCTCCAGCACAGTTAGCGCAAGTGGCCGGCGATTCAGGATCTTTCTTGCATGTGGAACTCTGGTGTGCGCCACCGCACTTCACACAGCGCGGAGTGGCGTGGCACACGTCAGAGACATGATGGAATCTTTGGCACTTAAAGCACTGGGAAGTTTCCTTAGGTTTAACATAGGGCTCGACTTTTATTTTGATAAAGGCAATAGACTGAAGCTTAAGAAGCTCTTTTGCTTGAGGGGTATTCGGGACCGTTACCAGAAGCATTGGTAAGGCTTTCTTGGTTTGTCTGTTTCTCATGCGAGCAACTGACGTAATTGCGAACCCTTCGTCTTTAAGTTCAGAGTGTACTGAATCTTCCGGGTACGCGATGGGAATGTTCCTAATCACTAGTTTAATGGGCGGAGAGTCAATGCTTTTATATAAGTAATATTGAAAGCCTTGCTGTTCTAGATTGGAAATAATTTTCCTATAGTCTTCAATATAAGACACTCGGACGGAGTAGACATCTGACCCGAGATTGTATACTATCGGTTTAAATTGTGTAGAATCTTTTAGGAGTTTATGTAGAACTGTGTAGGGGTGGTTACCTTCGTCTACAATAACATTAATTGGGGGTATTTTACCCGGCCCTGTAGATGTTTTATTATTAGGTGAGTTAGGGTTTCGCGTGTCAGGGACTGCTTTTGTATTTGACATTGCCATACTCACGACAGACGTTCTTGACGTCTTACTGCTTCCTCCGATTGAAGTGACCGAAGATTGGCCACCGCTGGTGCTGGCCGAGGCGTCGTCCGACGCCTTAGCGAGCTTACGTTTTTTACTCCTTGAGGTGACGACGGAGTAGTTGCTTTCCACTTCTTCTTCCATCTTAGCGAAGAACACTTCGCTGGTACTGCTACTTCCTGCTGGGCAGGAAGCTGGGTTTGGGCTCTGTGACATGGCTGTCACAGAGCGCAAAAATTTCTCAAACAATCAACTCGATGCGTCTGATAGACCAGAATCTATCAATCTATCATGAGCATCGTTGATGAGAGAATTCCGTATCGATCAATCAATCAATCTCCTTCAATGCGATCGATGCATTTTTCGATCTCAGGCATTTTGATCTGGAAGTTCTCTTGAAATACTTCAAACAAAAAATCAAAATCTTGTTTCACAATATTTGCGATCCTGTGAGAGCACCGATATTTATGCCCGTACCCGCTGAGCAGCGCGTACCAGTTGGGTAGGACATGGTGGGGGATGGGTTGCGGTTGGTTGCTGTGGTGACGCGTGCGAGCCAACCCGTGCGGCATTCGTGGTAGTGGGGTAGATTCTGGATGTCACGCGAGAAGAGGGGATGTCGCTTGTCGCGAAGTAGCCGTGGCGCGGAAAGTAGGGATACTCATTGGCTACCATGTAAAAACGGGGAATGTAGTACGCTGATTGGCGGTAGTCGTGGGCACGAGCATAACTGGTTGTCACGACAGATCTTGTGCCCTCTGTAACGCATTCCATCCGACCTGTCAATTTATTATTTTAAACACATGAAAACCATACATAGTCAATATTAACAAACAAAATATGTCAAAATGTCGAGAAAGAAAGTTTTATAATTGGTCGATACGCTGGCGGGCGACTAACTCCTTTTGCCGAGGTAATCTTTGGGGATTACCGGTGTGGATTCCGCCGAAACCGATCTACAAGCGATCAAATGTTCACAATCAGACAACTGTTAGAAAAGAAATGGGAATTTAATGAAGTAGTGCATCAGCTATTTGTCGATTTCAAAAAAGCTTACGACTCTATTATACGCGCACGAATGTACTGGATCCTAGAGCTCTTGGGTGTACCAAGAAAATTAGTTATACTTATCGAAATTTGCTTAAGCGGCAGTAGGAGTAGAATAAATGCAAACGGAAGTTTATCTGAAGAGTTTTCGATCCGCGACGGCCTGAAACAGGGCGATGAACTTTCGTGCGTCCTTTTCAACTTAGTTTTAGAATACGTGGCCAGACAAGTACAAGTGAATCCGACCGGTGCTACCCTCAATGGGATAATACAAATTCTTGGGTATGCGGATGATCTCGACTTACTAGGGGATGATAAAGAAACCGTAGCTAAAAATTCAGAAATCTTGATCAAAATATATGACCGTCGTCAGATCCGAACAAAGTAATGTAGGCGGGGATCTTATGGCCGGAAATATGAAATTCGAAAGGGTTAACGAGTTTAAATACCTCCGGTCTATTAAAACTAGCAAAAATAATATTAAAACGGAAATCAACGCGCGGCTGCACGCTCGCAATGGGTACGTATGGTATGGGGCGGTACGGTACTGTCGTCTGTACGTGACGTGTTGTGTGTCGCTCTGTACTTTGCTATAATTTTCCACAGTTTTTGTTGAGTGAGTGACCGGATAATCTGCATACGTCTTGTGACTCATTCAGTGTTTCCTGTCCTAGTAGTTTTTCTGACGTTTTCTGTCAGAAAAGTACTTTAATTGTTAAATTAGGTTCGCTTGTGAATCTTCTCGGTCGTTTTCAAGATGGTTACCTGCGCAATGTGTAGTGAGTTGATAGCAAGAGGAACAGCTGACTCATTTGCATGCAAGTGTGGTGTACTGGTTCATATTGGCTGCTTGAATCTCTCATCAGATGACGTGGAGAAGATTAAGAAGAATTTGAAGACTTGGTGTTGCAAGAAGTGCACTGCCAGTTTGATTGGTAACAACTCCAAACGTTCTAAATCTCCTAATTCGGTATCATTGGAATCAATTCATAGTGAAGTAAACAACTCAGGGACGTTCTCAGCTACATTAGGGCCCGAGGTACAAACAGCTATCTCCAATGCAATTGTAAAGGGACAGGAAACTGGACTTGCTAAGATCACTGCCATGATTGAATCGTTCGAGGCGAAGCAAACTGCCTTTAATAACACCCTTAATGCCTCGATTAAAGAAATGCAGCAGGATATTATGAAAAATACCAAGCTTATCATCACTATCGAGGAAACTACTTCTAGTAACGTAACTGATATTATTAAACTCAAAACGACAACAGAATCAATTGAGGTCGAAAGTCACGTTCTGGTGTCACAGGTTGAAACCTTGACGCAAAGATGTAACTTCCTTGAACAAGATGCTCTTAGCACTACGATCGAGATACATGGACTACCGGTCAAACCATCTGAAGACTTGGCCCTTATTATGTGTCAAACAGCTACAACCCTGGATGTGACACTCGGAAAAGATGGTATATCATCGATTTATAGGCTCAGATCTAATATTAAAAACTCTGTCTCCTCCCCACTGCCACCCATAGTAATGGTAAAAATTAATCTAAGATCAACCTGCGTATTGTTAATTGAGCAGTATAAAAAGAAGCGTGGATTCTCAACTAAAACGATTGGTTGGAGTGATGAGCAACCTCTTTATATCAGAGAATCACTGTCCAAATATAACCGGCAAATCTACAGTGCTGCCCTTGAGATTAAAAGAAGCAAGAAAATTAAGTACCTTTGGATCGCTGGGGGCAAAATTTTCTGTAGGAAGGAGGATGGAGCGCCGAGAATTTTTCTTGGCCAACTCAAAGATCTGGATGCCCGTCGACTGTGGCAACTCAGGAAGTAAGTGTAATGCTGGGAAATGTTTTACTCTACCTATTATTTGTTCTATGTTGATTTCTAAGCTAGACACTTATGTTATATATACAGCTATTTTTAAAGTCTTTATTTTTCTTAACATGCCTGCTTCACGCATTGTATTCTACGGATATCACAAATTTTGTATGCTCTTCGTCACGTTAACATTTTCAGTTGTTCTACTAACATTATCGCTAAGAATGCATTTAATGTGTAGAACAATGCTGCCTATAATTAGTCGACAGAAAAAACTTTTCGTATTTTTGTTTGAGATATCGTCGTATAATGAGGATTTCATCGTTTTTACCTCCAGGTTAAATGCTTCTCTAGGATCACCTTATAGCTCTTTAAATGTGAACCTGACGAAAACTATTGTAAGCACTAAGTTTTGGCTGAGGTGGATAACCATCATTATTTGTGATTTACTTTAAAAAAATTTCAGCTTACTATGGAAAGACATGGGCTATATTTACTTCTACTATTGCTTGAACAACATTACCGTAACTTGGTTCAACAACATTTTATGGATTTTTTAAGTATTTGCCATGTAAATGCCCAATCTCTCTTGGCACATTTTCTTGAATTTAAGCACTTTTTTAGTTCATCCTCTTATCACATTATTGCAGTTTCTGAAACATGGCTTACACCTAATCATTCCTCTAGCCTTGTTGCCCTTGATAATTACGTGCTCTTTCGGAGGGACAGAGATGAACGGAGAGGGGGTGGTGTCTGCTTATACGTGCACGACAGTTTGAATGGAGTAGTGGTGGGAGTTAGTTCGGTTGCTTATTGCCCTACCGTTGAATTTCTCCTTATGGAAATCTCCGTAGCTAACGACAGTTTCTTTATTGGTGTAGTTTATAAACCTCCGAATGCTCCCTATGGTACGGAACTGGAATCCGAAATCTTTGCGCATGTTCCTGATTTTAATAATATTGTTCTCACCGGAGATTTCAACACCAACTTAAATGTGACCAGCTATGACACAAAATACCTAACTTCTATGTTGCACTCATCCGGGCTAACAATAGTACCCCATAACTCTACTCATCACACTGATCGATCTAGCACACGTATAGACTTAATGATAGCTGATGACTTAGATAAAATAGACTCATATGGCCAGCATCCTATTCCGTTTCTTTCTAACCATGACCTCATAAATATCAAATATAAAATTTCTTACTCTCAGCCAATTAGTCAGGTTAAAAAGCAGATGCGAAATTTATCAAATGTTGACGAAATTAAATTTCAGGAACACCTAATGAACTTCGACTGGGAGAAACTGATACTCGAGGTTGATATTAATAATAAACTTAATTACTTAAATAACTATTTAATATCAGCATTCGACCAGTTTGCGCCGTTACACATTCCTCATAAATATAAAAAACCGACTCCCTGGATTACTTACGAAATTAAAAATCTCATGAAGGAACGTGATAACATGCGTAGACTGGCTAAACGTACTAAAAATCCCATATTCCAAACTCAGTTTCGCAAACTAAGGAATTTAGTACAAGAGTCAGTATACGTCAGGAATATCAGGATCTGCAAGTGGTTGTTCGATTGTAGGTAAACTTTGTGAAATCATAGTGTTATATAAGAGACATTGGGGGTCCAAAGGATTTTTGAAAAGTTTCCAAATTACGGGAGTTACGCCATGTTGAATTTCGGCATCACATTTTTTTTAAATATCTATATTTCTAAAACCATTGAACGAATTTTAATAAAAGTTGTAGGTGTTGTAGATAAAAATATACGCTTTGAATTAAAAATTCCAAAAATTTTTTTTTTTTCAATTTTGACCAAAAAAATGTCCAAAAAAATTTTGAATTCAGTTTTTTGTCAAGAAGGGAAAAAATGTCGCTTTTCTTGTTAAGACAATTCAATTCCTTATAATTTCACCTTTAATTAAAAAAAAAATGATGTTGAGGCTTCTAGGTCACGAGATAATCTCATTTTAGTGGGACCGTGCGCTGCCACCGCGCTTCTCTCTCCCAGTGTCGCACAGTGGGGAAAGAGCACATTTTTGGACAAAACAGCCCGACACGTACCACTCATTTAAAGACTCACTCAGAAAGCACCCCGATATGTGAGAGGCAAGGGGAACTCAT
>CAKNYM010046834.1:47675-74359 GCA_932195095.1 Andricus curvator | reverse complement strand
CACCCCGATATGTGAAAGGCAAGGGGAACTCACTCAGACAGCACCCCGATATGTGAGAGGCAAGGGGTACTTACTCAGAAAGCACCCCGATATGTGAGAGGCAAGGGGAGCTCACTCAGAAAGCACTTTTTTTGTTTGTCAATCTAACCGACTGAGAATAATTTGTAGTTAGTTATTACATTGATTTACGTCAGGTTTTAATAAATTTGAAAGTCTTTAAATGAGTGGTACGTGTCGGGCTGTTTTGTCCAAAAATGTGCTCTTTCCCCACTGTGCGACACTGGGAGAGAGAAGCGCGGTGGCAGCGCTCGGTCCCACTAAAATGAGATTATCTCGTGATCTAGAAGACTCACCATCAATTTTGTTTTTTTAAATTAAAGGTGAAATTATAAGGAATTGAATTGTCTCAACAAGAAAAGAGACATTTTTTCCCTTCTTGACGAAAAACTGAATTCAAAATTTTTTTGGACATTTTTTTGGTCAAAATTGAAAAAAAAATTTTTTTTGAATTTTTAATTCAAAGCGTATAATTTTATCTACAACACCTACAATTTTTATTGAAATTCGTTCAATGGTTTTAGAAATATAGATATTTAAAAAAAAGTGATGCCGAAATTCAACATGGCGTAACTCTCGTAATTTGGAAAATTTTCAAAAATCCTTTGGACCCCAAATGTCTTTTATATAACACTATAATTTCACAAAGTTTACTTACAATCGAACAACCACTTACAGATCCTGATATTCCTGACGTATACTGACCCACAAACCAAACTTAGAGATGAATCAAACAAATACAATTATAACTCCATCAAAAACAGAAATAAGAATGAAAACATCTGGCATCTACTTAGGCGTTTATATCTCATACCTCCTAAACATGAATCTACTATTAATCATTTCCCTCCTAATGAACTTTTAAATGTATTTTTCACTTTGCCCCCATCATCCCCTATAAGGCCCTCTGCTCTCAGCTTACAGAGCTCAACATTTAACGACACTGATTTTTATTTTTCCGATATAACTCCTGAAGCTCTCTTGGAAACGGTTTTAGCAATTAAGTCTAATGCTGTAGGAACAGATGGAATATTAATTAAGATGATTCAACTTGCACTTCCAGTAATTTTCCCTATCCTACTTCATATATACAACACATCGCTCCAGGTGGGTATATTTCCCGATTGTTGGAAAAATGCAATAATTCACCCTGTCGCCAAAGTACGCAACCCATCCTCTCCAAAAGACTATCGTCCGATCTCAATTCTTGGTGCCATTTCTAAACCTCTTGAACGGATCGTCCACAAGCAATTTATCACATACCTCGATACAAATAAACTAATAGATCCAATGCAATCGGGATTCCGGGCTAGGCACAGCACGGAAACAGCAATTATCAAAACAACAACCGACTTTAAAATTGCTATTGATGAAAAAAAGATCACAATAGTGGTATTATTTGACTTTTCTAAAGCGTTCGATATGGTCAACCACGAGCTTCTCTTATATAAAATGAAATCGTTAAAACTGTCTAAATCGGCCATATTATGGTTTACATCGTATCTATCTAATCGATTTCAACAAGTAAGAAATGGGAAAGGCAAAATGTCAGATTGGACTGTGGTCGTGAGCGGGGTACCTCAGGGCTCTACCTTGGCACCCCTACTTTTTAATATCTACACTTCTGACTTGGGCAGCGAGCTAAAATATTGCAAATGTCATAAATATGCTGACGATTTTAAGCTTTATCTTTCTGGTCCAATTTCCAATATAATAAGGATGCTAGAGCAAGTGCAGGAGGATATAGATTGCGTAGTGCGTTGGGCACAAAACAATGGGCCGCAGATTAATCCTGAGAAAACTAAGGCTATTATTATCGGAACTTCATCTTCCCCATTACCAGAAACAATCGCGACCTTTCCACCCCTTCTAATTAATTACCTGGAAATTGAATTTTTGGAGGTGGCAAGGGACTTAGGTTACATGCTTAACCGTACTCTTTCCTGGAATGAGCACGTAATAAACATCTCAAGGAAGACCTTTAGATTACTCCAGCAACTAAAAAGAAATAAGGAATCGTTGCCAACACCCACAAGGTTACTCCTAGTTAAGAGCTTAATTCTTCCATTTTTCGACTTTGGGTGCGTCGCTTACGACGATATATCGTTCAAACTAAACTATAAATCAGAGCGTGCACTGAATGCTTGCATTCGGTTCATTTACAATATACCAAAGTATGAGCATATAACACCATTTTGGCAGCGCGCAGGCCTTCTAAATGTTGCCAAGAGAAGACAATTTTTTATGGGCAATCTTCTATATAATATTTTTCATAATCAAGCACCTAAGTATCTCTTGGACTTTTTTAAATCTAGCGACAAGAAACAATCTAATCAGCTAAAACTTCGTGAAAGAAAAACGGTCCTTACTGTTCCACGTCATAGTACCTGTAAGCTGCAGAGATCCTTTATCGTGAGGGGAGCGCGACTCTGGAACAAGGTACCCTTATAGATAAGGAATGCACCGACTAGCTTTCACTTCAAAAAATCTTTTTACGAATATCTCTTTAATATGGATAGCTCTATCCTTGAAATCACTCATTGGTAGCTTTCACTACATTACATTACTTAGTCATATAGATCCCTAAGTTTGAAAACTTATAATTCGAACCTACATCACCATTGTTACATTTGACTCTTTACTTCAATTATTCATTATTTTGTTTATTACTTACGTTCGATTTTTTGCATTATTTTATTTCATATTATTTTGAATTATTTATAAACTAGAAGTTACATATTTGGACTACAAGCCAACTTATTAATTTGTGATCATCTGTCCTATATATTACGTTACTAATCTACCATATTAGATATATTACGAGTACCATCATTAGACCAGTGACTGTACATTTTGTCTGATACTGTATTATCTGTTCCTTAGAGGGCTATTTAGCCCTAGGGACTTCATAAATAAATACAATACAAATACAATTATGCAGCAAACACATTACTAAAATAGCGATTGCTATCTATAAACATCAAAGTAAGAATTTACAAAACAATAATAATGCCGGTCGTCATGTACGGATGTGAAACGTGGGCGTTGACGAAAGAAGAGGAGCATAGGTTTAGAGTTTTCGAAAATAAAGTACTTAGAAAAATCTATGGTCCAAAGAGGGACTAAGAGACTGGTGAATGGAGAAAACTGCATAATGATGAGCTGCACGCTCTCTACGGGTCAGCAAATATTAATAGAGTAATGAAAGTTGGGTCCCATCCTCTCGTACTGCCTCCATGGTTTACGGTCGGTTGTCGCTGCTTTGAACCGTCTTCTCGTTGTTTACGAGCTGTCAAAAGTGCTCAGCTCCGAAACCGACCCCATACATGTTCTATCGGTCATACTCACGGGTAAATGAGTATTAAAACTAAATAGATGGAGACAATAGCAAAGAAACAGGCCAAAATTACATTATCGATGACCATGGTTGCATACAACCAGTAAATACAGGTAAGTATAACGCTATCACAGACTTGCTGCTTTGGCTGGGTGGTAAGTTTACTTTTTGAATTGCTTTAAGAAAGCCGTCCTTTGCTCGCCTTCAGAGGTTAGGTACGGCTTCGGCGAAACCCCGGAATGTTGCCTTACATCTTTCCGAGTTTTCTCTTAAAACTCCGTTACAATGTATATGACTATAATTAATACAAATTAAATTTCTGAGCAGGTTATATTTGATATCATATTCGGGAATTTTTTTTCATAAGTTTCAATGCTTTGCAAGTTATTTCTTCACAACGAGGAATTCAAACTTATTTACACACTTAGTCTATTTTACCGTGCGTCATTCATATGATAAAATAATTTCTTCAATCCACACCTGACACAAATGAATTTGTTTACTCCAAGTTTCCATGATTTTATAATGACAAGCAGGCCTTGTATTTTTGTGTCGTGTTTCTTCAAATTATTAAAATATTTGTTTACAAAATAATATAAATAAAAATGTTCTGCCATATCCTTAAAGGACCTTTTGAATTAAATTTCGAGTAAATGAACAAATAGAAGGGAGAAAAAAATCTTTTTACAACACTATCATGAAAATGGCGTGTTTTCGTACTTATGATCTGTGTGTAATGTGGCGCATTTCGAACGATGCGAATAAAGAACGTACGAAATGAGGAATGCTTACGAAAAGGCCTCTTTTCGTAAGCATTCCACATTTTCACAATAAGTGAAAGGAAGATAGTTAGATAAAGACGGAAATAGGTCGATGTTTTCAGCGACAACTGTAGCGCCCTCGTCTCGCGACATACCGTGCAGAAATATATACGCTATAAAAATTAATCAGTACTTAAAATATTAAATTTTGTCTTTTCAAACTGATAACATTTTTTTATGAGTAAACTATAAACTTTTATTAGTAATTTGTAATAAAAAAGTAATTTTTCATTTATCTAATTTAAATTTTCCCGCAAATTTGACTTGAGCAATTATAGCGCACCTAGCGGCGGAGAGGCTACCGGCTTTTATAACCTTATTTCTGAATGCTGTCACGCGTTTGTTGGTTGGTTTTTTTCCAGACGGGGGGCTTCGCCCCCCGAACCCCACAGCGGGGGCTTCGCCCCCTGCACCCCCACCAGGGCTGCACCCTGGACCGCCCCCCCCCGCAACTTCGATCAGGTAGCGTTTTTTTCACACTTTTCATGATCTTGTTGTAAAAAGTATCGTGCATGTCTCGTGGTAGGCCCTTTTCTTGACTCGTGCAGTGTTTTTAGACTCGTCTACGGTTCGGGCACCTTGGGTGCCCTCACCTACGACTCGTCCTAAAAACACTGCACTTGTCACGAAAAGGCCATCGCCTACCACTTGTAATGCAATATACTATTCCAATTCAGCCTTTTAAATTTTTGTAAATCATTCAAAGGGTTTTTTAATCATTTACATTTAACCAAGCAAAGCTAGTTGAAGATAATTTTTCTTAATAAAATACTTATCATATAAGTGAAATTTTGCCCGTTCTATACATTCTTATTTATTTAAAAGCAAAAAAGTCCTTTTTCTATCTAAGAACCATTCAAATAAAGAGCTAAATCTCAGTAGAATATATTTGACCCCAGTTACTTAATATCTAAAGCTATGAAACGTGTATAGGCGTTAGACAGTTATTGAGTTATACTTTCAAGATTCGCAATATGTTATTCATGCGCTGTAGGAAATGACTGAGAACATTTGCTACATTTTCGCATTGAAATATATTTTATATTCGTTAAATACATTTTAAAGAAATGTTCAATAATGAATAATCCTTCATCTGTCCAACTATGTGCCATCATCAAAGTCATCGCTATTTTTGAAACGCTAACTATCAATAATTAATACATTAGAACATGATGATTATGGATTTTATTTTTAACAGCAGAGATTCATCTTTAAGAACACAAGCAACTCTGACAAATGCCAATACAATAAAACTCTTCAAAATAAGAAATTATTTTCTTCCATCGTAAAAAAAAATGTTGAAAAAAAAGAATCTTCCCCGCCTAAACTGCATATGAATATTAATCAAAATGTTAAAGATTAAAGAAACTGCTTTATCGAATTCAAAAAATTATAATCAAAAACCCAAAATTCATAGAAATTTAAATGAAAAATACAAATTTTCCTCTTCCAATGCTGAAAAAATTAAACATTACAAATTAAACCGTAGTTAACACCATGCCAAACTGCACACCCGGACAAAAATTTTACCGGTAGCCTGATATTTTATAAGGAAAAAAAATAGATTGCAAAGTGTGTGAATTTTTTTATTTGCTATTTCGTTGATGTGGCTTTGAAGATATTTCATTGCCTCTGCGACGTGGTATTATTGCCGGGTTCTCAATTCTAATAGTTTTGAAGGTTTTGTGTCTCATCATGAGGTTGAGTAATAGGATACTGTTTAGTATATATAGCGCGGTGAAATTCTTCCCTATTTGACAGTCATCGTTCACGGAAACTATCTCGATAGACTGAGAAAAATGAAGATCCACAATGGGATTCTACTCTTCATACTAGAAATTCTAATCATCAATTTTCTGGGTAAGTGTGCCTAATATAATATAAAGTTCAAAATAAGTATATGAATATTGTGATAAATTCAGGAAATTTATTTTGAAAATTTTTAACATTTCATCAAGATTTTGAAATTTAATAAAAATTTTATAAAAATTTGGAAATTTGATAAAAATTTGGAAATTTCATCAAATTTTAGGAATTTTCTAAAAATTTTGAAATATGAAAATTTGGGAAATTTATAAAAATTTTGAAACTTTAAAAAAATTTTGAATTTTGGAAACTTTATTTTTATTTTAATATGTATTTAGAAAATTTTTGGAAATTTATGGTCAATTTCTTGTTAACCAAAAATTTCAAAAACAACATTTTTGGAATTTTTAAATTTCAAGCATTTGAAAATTTGATACAAATTTCAAAATTTTATAAAAATTTGGAAAATCAATAGAAATTTGGAAAATTCATAAAAATTTTGAAGTTCATTAAATTTTTGTAAATTATTTGAAATTTAAGAAATTTTATGGAAATTTTGAAGATTTTAGGAATTTAAGAACCTTTCGAAATTCTCAAAATATTTTCAAAATGTGAGATTTGAATTTTTTTAAATTATTTTTGAAGTTTCATAACATTTTTGAAAACTTAGAAACTTTCTTATGTTTTTAAGTTCTGGGCAATTAAGCAATTACAAAACATTTTCAAAATTAAAAGACGATTATTTTTGAAACATTAATTTCATTTTAATATGATTATAGGACATTTTCGGATATTTATGGTAAATTTTTGAAATTTAAAAAAAAACTTGAAATTTCAGAAAAAATATGAATTTTTATGAAGATTTTATAAATTTATTATAATTTTGAAACTTTATAACATTTTAAAAATCTTATAAAATTATTAAACTTTTTTAATATTTTGTTAATTTGGAAATTACCGAACATTCACAAATTGTCAAATTAATTTAGACAATATTTGAAAATTCATAAAAATTGGACAATTTTGAGAATTTTCCAAACTTTTCTCATTGACAAAATCATTGAGTTTCGGAAACTTGATTAATTGACAAAAAATGTTGATTTTTTTATTACTTTTTCAATTTTATATAATTTTTTCAATTTTATTAAAATTTCATAAAATTTCACATATTTTAGTTGGTAAGAGATATAACATGAATTTCAGGATATTTCCTGAATTCATATTAAAGTAAAATTAAGGATTCGAAAACTCTTTGATTTCTTAAATTTTGAAAGTTCTGAAAATTCTGCGAAAATAAAAATAAAGTTTTAAGCATTTCCAAACATTTAAATATGTTTAAAATCTTCAAACTTTCATGATATCAAAAAATTGAATTATTTTTAAAATCTTCTAAAAAATCATATAAGATTTCTAATATCTTCAAGATTTTGGTAATTAAGGAATTAACAAAAATTTTCAAAAATGGAAGAATTTTGAAAACTATTTTTAGTTCGATATGAATTTATACATTTTTTGTAAATTTTCGAAAAGTTTAAAAATGTCAAAAATCGATTAATTGGAGAAACTATTTTTATTCTCATATATATAAATTTATAAAATTTTTGGAAAATTTCTCAAAAATCATCGAATTTTAAAAGTTTCCGAAATGTTACTAAATTTTTAAAATTGTATAATGTTGAAATTTTCGAAAAAACTAAATTTTTTTTTCAAATTTTGAAAATGTTTCACATCTTTTAAATAAAAAAAATTTCTTTCAATTTTTTGAAATCTTACAAAATTTCAAGAATGTTGAAATTCATTAAAATTTTTTTAATTTAAAAGTATCCGAAATTCTCAAAATTTTAGAGTTTTTTAAGTTTAAAAATTTTCAGAATTTTACAAACTTCACTTTTATTTAAGGCTGAGTCTAGTCGTCTCGAAAAATTAGGGTAGTTGGAATAGGGGATCGGCTAGCTAAATAATAAATAAAATTCTTCATAATTAATATAATGCTTGATAAAAAATAAAGGCTTAATATATATTTTAATTCAAATTCGACCACTTCTAGAAATTTATGGTGAATTCCTCATTTAATAAAATGTTTTGTAGGGATTCAAAATTTTCTTTAGAATTTTACAAATTTTTAAGATTTTGAGACTTTCTAAAGATTCAAACATTTTTAAAATTAAAAAAATCGATGTGTTTTGGAAACTTTATTTTATTTTTATGTTTTAAAACATTCTGGAAAATTTATAGTACATTTTTTATATAGCAATTTTTTATTTTTTTTTTTATTTTATAAAAGGTCACGAATTAAAATTTTTTTGGATTTCACAAATTCTGAAAATTTATAGTTATTTTGCTACTATCAAAGCTTTTTAAAATATTCCGGTTGACTTAAAAAAAATTGATGAATGCCATGACATCCTGGAAATAAATCTCAAATATCTTAATTGGGTTAAATGTCATAGGGGTTTTAAAAAATGTTAAGGATTTCTGCAAACTTAAGCACAAAACTGAAATTCGTATAACTTCGTAAAAAATGTTGTTTTGCAAATCAATAAAATAGGTTTCACCTTCTTTCCTCTAAAAGCAAAATAATTAATTGGTCGCCGAGAGAATCTGTGACTTCAAATGTAGAACGTGCCTAATTCGAATTTATTTCAGGCCGTGCGATATTTTTTAAATCACAATAATCTTTATTTTTTCTACAGAATTGAATGCTATGTGGAATTCTGATGATGAAGCTTCTTTCCCGCTAGATTATTATCAGATGACTCCTCGTGTACATCGAAATTCTCAACCCTCTAGCTCAAGTCAAGGCCCATGGTTATCAAATACTGTGCCAGAATATCCCGCAGCAGGTCATCTGTTGCCACATGGTTATTTTCCGCCAAATGGTCCTCCACATGGTTATTTTTTGCCAAATAGTCAACCACATGGTTATTTTCCGCCAAATATTCCTCCACATGATTCCTTTCCGCCAAATATTCCTCCACATGATTCCTTTCCGCCAAATAGTCCTGTACGTGGTCGACGCCCTAACCCACGCATAGACATACCATATAAGGGCAGGACAATCACTGTGATTCTCAAAAAGGTAACAGAAGATCTATATGAGCCGAAGGCCTGTGTACTTGAGGATGGTACACGTGGTATTCTACCAACTGATAAATATCAGCCAGAAACCGACTATTATGTAAAAGATGTTTATGGAGGGGAGGACGGACATTTCGTAAAATGTGTGGTATACGTAAAACAGATGAATAATGATGATGAGGAACACATTTTGGGAGTTAAGCTTCCACCTGCGCCGGATCGTGCTTCTGATAAATCAGGTAAATGAATATAGCATAAGTTTTTGGTTTACCTAGTACCCGAAGGGGAGAATTTTGGGAGCTGAGTTTGCACCTACTCTCTAAGAATAAACAAGTGAAATCTCATTGATTTCCAGAAAAATCTCACTGGTTAGAACAGCCCGAAGTGTGTCACTGACAATTATGGAAATTTCACTTTTTCAATCAATGTTATTTCTTCAATGGTTTAATCAGTGAAATTCACTGGTTACTCAGAATCTGTAGTAATCAGGTTGTATGCTTCGTCGTCCATGAGTGGTTAATTATGATACTCATCATTCATCACTTGTGTGCTAATCCTAGCAAAATTATCTTTCAAGAACCGCACTTTACTTTCACAACAATAAATGAGGGCCGGGCTGCAATATAATAAAGTAATAATATAACAAAGTGTCGCGTCGCTCAAAGCCCCACCCAAGTAGCCAAGGGCCTCCCCACTTTCGAGCGAAAAATATTACATACCCTGCTGATTGCAGCCAGGCCCAAAACATTTTTAACACAAACACTAGTAAACAATAAAGTTTGTTTTCACTTGAGAAATGTAAAGACCTGACCAGCTACACGCGCGAACGGACTACTGGATCTTCATGTCTTGGCCGCGTAGAACGCTGTATCACTGGTTGAATCTTTATCATTTGGCTTCACTGGTAGATTCAGTAACGCTGTTTCAGTTGAGTCACTTACTGGTTCGCCCAGTCAATGTCGGAAAATAACTAGTTCGCCAGTGGTAATTTAAAATACTGATGCAACCAGTGATAATTACACTGGTTCAGTTAAGGCGAGTAATTCAAAAGATCTAGTAGTTTATAATGAAACGTTTGTTAAAAATTTTGAAAGATTGATTTTTGAACATTTTGAAATGGCAAATCTTAATTTTATTTTTTTAGTAAATCCAAAACGTCTCAATCCTGACGCATCAAAATGGTTCATCACTTGTTCGAAGATAGATTTCATGGTCTTGATGCATAGAGGTGGCATTATCGATGTGCAACTTAGAACTTTACGAAATAAACATCCGACTAAAACCCAAATCATCGAAAAAACTGTTCACACCTTCGAGGTTTGTATGGGTGGAGCATACTTTCTGGCGTTCACTATACAGGGAATACCTTATGGAGCTATGCTTCCCCCAACCTGGTGGTTCGGAGACATCCGAGAAAAAGTATTAGGTATTCACGCGGACCAAAGCCATTTAATGCAAAGTCATCCAAATCCTAACCAACGACATTAGCTGTGCGGTGAATCTCGACTCGGGCAAGTCGCGGGCATCGAAAGAGATGACTATGTAAACTCAATGATATCGTATTTCAACAGTAATATTTGACAGTCGGAAAACCTGCTGTACTCGGGAAGATGGTTTTCTGCAGTTTTCCTCTCCCCTGGCCAAGTGTCTAGGCAAATGCGAGTACTTCTAATAAAGTCGGATGCAGCCGCGCTTTATATCTATAATGATAGTAATAATCATAATAATAATAATAATAATAATAATAATATAATCTTTATCTTTATTATGTGATATTTCTGTAATAGAAATTTCTGAATAAAATTATAATGAACCTAACATTGCTAATTAACTAACCTTTCTTTTTTAAATGTAGGTAATTGCGAAAACCCTTCCATTATTCACAAAATGCTAAAAGGCTGAATTGGAGAAATCGTTGTTTCTTCATTTTATTTGTTTATTTACTCGACATTTAATTAAGAGGTCTTTTAAAGATGAGAAAAAAAATTATTATTCATTTTTTTTGTAGAGGTGTGTAAGATAATATGAAACCTATTCATGATTTTCAAAACTACAAAAATTTAATTTCCTTATCGGACCAATGAAAACAAAAAGGATTTGCAAATTTACGGAATTTATAGAAAAACATTAGGAATTTTATAGGAATTTATGAAAAAATTTAATGCAATGCTACTACTCGGGTGAGAATAAAAAAGTTGGAATTATTTAATTTTGATGTGGAGGAAAGAGGAAGTATTTCAGATCAACCTAGAACTTTTTTCCTGATCATATTAATAGAGATAAGTTTAAGAATAATGATTTTCAATATTCAGAATTGCGATTATATTCTATAATGAATAAGGTAAATGCACTAGTGATCGTCACCTTAAGCCAAATTGCAAATTAAGAACGCTTATAATTGTATTTAAAACACAATTCTCATTTCCACAAAGGGTTCAGCCGATTAAAGCAGATATAGAAAAACTCAATTTTGATCACTTCTCATGATATTTGATTGGAGTCAATTTTTATTCACGGTATAAATTCGAATTATGCAAATGCATTAGTTATCCTCAGGCCCGTAACCAAGTATTAAAACAAGAAAAGTATACTAATTTGATAGAAGGATATTTAAACTGACCTACAATGACATCTTTTATCATACGCGGCAAGAGCGAGTCTTGTTATTCGAAAAATACTGGGCCATCTGACGATAACTAATGCAGTGACGATTACCAGTGCATTTACCTTATATTCATATTAGTGAGAAGATATTCGTTTTATGTGAAAACTGTCCATGTCGTTGTTTTAGTCTGTAAACACGTTAACATTTGCAGAAATTATCCAATGGGATTGCCCTTTGGCAATCAGAGTAATATCATTTACAACATTTTCAAAATCAATCGAAAATGAACACTCCGCAAGATTGCCACACAAATTTTCGAATTTTCATGAAATATCAAAAATTCAAATTTTGATTGTACAAAAATTAATGAAAAATCAGAAATTCCACTTTGCGGTCAAACTATGCAAGATACAGAAAAAGATGAAATAACTAAAATTATGCTCCTTAAAAAGATCTACAAACTTATTGCTGTTCACTTTTTTGATAGAATGCGTAGTTTTTGTTCTGTTTGCAAAAAACATTTAAAATAACAAAAATTAAATTGGATGAACGACACAAGCTGCGAAAGAAATTGAGAACAAAGTCATTCACCTAAAAAATACCTGCAAATTTGATATTATCTATTTTTTAATAAAATGCGTAGTTTTTGTTCAAACCGTGAAAAATGACATTACAAATAAACAAATTAAATTTTTCAATTAAATCTCAAAATTTGCTTTTAACCTTTTCTTTTCACAAGACACGTAAATAGAATGTGTTCGTTAAAGCCGAAGGAGCGTTAAAAAAAGAGAATTCACAATCAATAAATTTCAGTTGTCCTTTAATTTCAAGAGTCCTATGCAAAAATGAGGGGGAAGTATAATGACCGAGTACACAGTGCAAAGTTAATTCATTATCGAGCGCGAAGCGTGAGATAAATATATAATATAACGCGAAGCGCGAGATCTAACAGGTGCGCGCCCTAAGAGTTCTTAAACTTATGGTATAGGTACGATATTTTGTAAGTCAGAATCACAACTAAAAGTGCTTTTTGAGGCTTAAAATAATATTTTCTGGCTCAGGGGGTCTCAAAACGTGGAGATTTGATGAAAACCGACTATGTCAAATTTTACATAAAACCAATACCTTCTCATTAGAATGAGAATGTAAAAAAAATTAAGCGATTTTGAATATTAAAAGTTATAAACTATTTTACATTAGGAAACATTTTGAAAAAAGAACAATATTTCGAGGGAAATAAAACGGAATTAAATTTAAATTCAAATCGTTTAATTATCAATACTTCCTTTATAATTACCATTTATTCTTAAAATTTTCAAACAAGATTTTTAAATTTTGAATAATTAGCTTTAAAATCTTTATCTTTACTTTATAAAAAAAATAAAAACCAAAATTTCGTTCCTTGCAATTTTATAACAAGCCGGAAATTTAATTTTTCGATTTAGAAAAAAATGCCAAAATTTCAAAACTAAAGAATGTCCATTTTTTAATTCAGAAATTAATTGAATACCAAAATTTCCTCCCTTTAAATTGAATAAAGATGTTGGAAATAAAAAAAATTTCCCGTTCATCAGAAGAAGAACGTTGAGAATGAAGAATCTGCCCATCTTCAACTGAATTGAAATAATAATCAAAATGTTTAAAATATAAAAAACTTCCTTCTGCAATTCAAAAAAAAATTTGAGTAATTTTTGTTTGGATCAGATCATTTTTCTAATTTTTGACATTTTTTCGGTTTGGGATCGCTGTGCGTCGCTGCTAACAAAACGTTAGAAGATTTGTATTGTCATTTTTTTAAAACCATTTTCCACTGAATAAATCAGAAGCAGAATCTCAAATAACAAAAAATAAATGACCTCAAGTTCTTAAAGCTTAATAACAATTTTTCTCAAGAATTTATGATATTTTCTCAGTAAATATATGTTTCCGTAGAAAAAGAATAAGCATGAGCTCAAATTGTTCAAACTTGTTAACTTTCTTAAATAATTATTGATTTTACCTTGGAAATACCTTTTTTTTGTTAAGATAACCTGAAATTGCAAAACCTAATTTTCATAACTTTTCTACACTAAAAAGAAAAGAATTTTTGGAGTCAAGGAAAGGCATTTACTTGAATCTTATTTTTTAGCATCAAGAAAATATTCTTTGATAGTAGTACACGGAGAGAAAAATCAGCGTTTGAAACGACGAAAGGGCATCGTAGTCCAAAACGACGACTCATCGTCGTCTGAGACGACGAATATCGTCGTTTCATCCTACGAATCGCTTCGTCGTTTGAAACGACATGGATCGTCGTTTGAAACTACGAAACTCTTGCATTCCTGAATCAGGCCGCGCCTCCAGTTTTGGTTGCAGCGCGATCATCGTTTCAAGCCACGATCCACGTCGTTTCAAACGACGAGAGTCGTCGTTTCAAACGACGATACGTATCGTCGTTTTGAACGACGATCAAGACTCGTAGTTTCAAACGATGAATAAGCGTCGTTTCAAACGCTGATTTTTCTCTCCGCGTAATTTTTATTGAAACCAGACACATGGCTTCAGTTCATTTCTTTGGCTATATTTTCTTGATTCAAACAAATATTTATTATATTCAAGAAAACCATTTCTTTGATTCCAACACAGAAAAAACTAAGAATAAAATTTGTTGCAGAAAATTTTTTAGAGCGATAAAGTTTTGTTCAGCCAACTTCGCGTCTTTCAAAATACATGTGTTGTCATGGAAAAACAAAAGAAAGTTTAACCGATATTTGTGTAGTGTTTATCCTTTGAAGTTAGTTTTTGTTGCAACGAATCTTTCGTCGGAAATCGATGTAAAGTTTATCTTCTGTTTTTTCTGTGAAAGTTCTACATTCGCTGGAATCTGATTAGTCGTTGAAAGAAATATTTATTTGATTCAATGAGTTCGATTCTTTGAATTGATTCGGACGAATTTGGATCAATTAATTGTGCATACTTGAATCAAGTATTTAAGTTTATTTAAACCAAAGTAATAATGCTTTAATTCAAAATAATATTAATTAAATTAAAAATATATTTATTTGTTACAAAGTGTTAATGCATTTATACCGATGAAGCATTTATTTAGATGAACAAGATATTGTGTTTACATAAATATTTATTTCTTCAGTTGAAGGAAATATTTCATGTGCTTACTAGAATTAAATTATTCATAACAAATGAAAATTTATTCCAATAAAGAAATTATTTTTTCAAATCAAACATTCAATAATTTGGCACAATTGGTTTTAATCGAATACTTCTTTAGATCAAAGAAATATGTTGTTAAATTCAATATCCATGTTTTTGATTTGAAGAAATAATTCTTTGGCGTTTCTGGCGAGGGTTAAATACGGCTTTCCGCCTTATGATTTCCATGTTGCGAGAGCGTCGTGGTCATCGCTGTGGACTTGACACTCGACGGACCCAAGTTCGATTCCTGCTGGAGGTGGATTTTTCATCGAATTTTTCTGTTTCAGGTTCATCAAGATTTTAAATTATATGCGTTGCTTACATTAAATACGTATAATAACAATGTTCATTATAATTGAGCTAAAAGAATCCATTCGTTTATTTAGGAAAATATGTACTACAGTTGAAGTACGAACTACTTTATTGCACTAGCGCATGGTTTAGGCCAAAGAAATATTTGTTTGAATCAGTGGGTTATTTTTTTGCTTCAAAAACTCAAAAATTTGATGCGAAGAAATAGTTTTGTGAGCCTCTAAAATATTTGCTTGACTTCAAAATATATTTCTCTCCATCAATTCACATATTCTCATCTCAAAGAGATATTCATTTCCATTCCTGGCACATTCATTGGGAACAATGAGTCATTTATTTGGTTTCAAATGTATATTTTTTTCTTTAATTAATATTTATTTGATATAAAGAAATATTTCCCTCCGACCAATAGGTCGTATTTTTGAATCAAACAATGTTAACCTAATCCTATTAACATTTGTCTGGCTGAAAGAAATTCTTTTTTTCATTCAAAGTGCATATTTTTATTTGCCTCAAACAAATATTTCTTGGAAAATAAACAGGACTTTCACTTACTTCAACCAAGTTAAATTCACTTGGCACAACTGATCCTTTTTTTGCAGTGTAATTAACTGATGAATTGTACTTTCGAATATCCTTTTCTGTTGTCAACATATGAACAGAACCTGAAAAGTGGTTAGATCTTCTCAAAAATTGATGATTTTTCTCTAGACATATCGATTACTGTTAAGAAAACTCAAGCATGTAGCCTTGCATTTATAAAACTTGTAGGATGTTCCCAGTAGCTTATGATTTTCCCTTTAAAATATTCAATTCCATGGAAAACCCCAAAATAAAACCTTAAATTCTTAAATCTTGTACGTTTTCTACAATATATGATAATTTTTTTCTTAGAATATCGGATTCTGTGGAAACCCCCAAAAGGGAACCTTGAATTCTTGAAACTTGTTAGCTATTATCAATATTGATGATTTTTGTGTCACAATAAGCATTTTCGAATTCCATGGAGAAACACAAATATACAGGGCTTGTAGAGGACATTGTAAGTTATCTATGAAAAAGAAATTGAAGAAACGAATCCGATGATTAGTATTCACTAGTATCAAAAATCTTATAATTTGAGTCAGTGCTTTGTATATCTGCTATAATTTAATCCTTCTCACGTTCCGATTTACTCTACATACCTGGAGCGTTGGCATCAATAAAAATAACTTGCAAATTGTACTTCCTAATCTGTTTTGCAGAAAAGCCTATCACTTTTGTATATCTAGGATTTTCATCCGGAACTCCAACAACCGTCAGAATTAAAACAGGTTTTGAATTCCCTGAATTGGTCCTAGGAATCAACCGAAAGCTCTCCTGTTCCAGGAGAGTTTCTATATATTGAGCATGGTGTATTTTAAGGTGTTAATGTATAAACAAAAAAGGTAAGCATAAATCTTCCGTTACTTGAAACAAAAAATTCTATTGTTATCAGTTGTGTAGTTTTCTTATCGCAGAATTCTTCGAAATCCCTGAATTAATATGAATAAATTATTTGAAATTTCATTACAATATTATAAAACTTCTTCAAATCCCGTGACTTCAAATATAAGCTAATTGAATTTCTTGAAATCCTTTACAATATTTCTAATTCTATGAAGTCTTTTTAAACCCTTTCAAATTCATTAAAATTCCTTCTTGGGAGCATCTAAAATCTTTTAAGATTCCTGAAATCATTTGAAATCTTATAAGAGTCCGTCAAAATCCATTAAAATTCTTTGAAATATTCAAAAATCCTTTAAAATCTTTGAAACTACCTTAGCTCAACCCGACAAACTGAAAAAATGTTAAAAGAATTTGTGGTAGTAGTTATTTTAAATTTCGTAAAAAACTTTATTTTTATGGATATTATTTACAGAATGATAAAAAAATCAAAATACTTAACTAGTTATACCCACATAAAGCCTTTATAACATTATCAGAATGTCTCATAGTAAAATTATTATACTCTAAAGTTATGTACTATAATTGTTTATTTTTATAATTTTTGTTGAAATTTATAGTCGGTCAAGTATTGAAAGGTTCTTCTCTTATTTGAATAATTTAAATAAGAACCGAATAATGCTGTTAACGTTAGATAATTCCCATTTTACCCTTTTTTCATTAATTTTCAATTAGATATTTGCATTTTCATCCAAGAAAGATGAAACTTGTACTAAAATAGCTGCATTTTTTAAGAAAAAGACAAATTTGCAAAAAAATTGTTGAATTTTCATCTAGAAAAGACATCGTTTGACTTCGATACGAAAATATGAATTTTTAAAAAGTGAATTTCCTATGAAATATTTGAATATTCAACAGAACTGTTGAATTTTAAACCGAAAAGAATTAGTTTTTAAAACATTGTTGAATTTTAAAGTAAACAGTTGCATTTTTGTTCAAGAAAGATGAAATTTGTACTAAAACAGATGAATATCTTTAGAAGAAAAGACAAATTTTCAAAAAAGCGGTTGTGTTTTCACCTACAAAAAAAAACAGTTGACTTTTCAAACCAAATTTTAATAAAAAAAAGCCATGAAGGATGAAGTCAAAACTTAAGAAACGTAGTCAAAGTGAAGTGTAAAGGAAATATTAGGCTAAGTATGTACTATAAGTACCCTTCTGTTTTTTTCTTTTATTGTACTTAATAATAACTTCATGTGTTTAATTGAATATTCGCCTTTTTTGGTCGAAAATTAATCTTCTTGATTGAAAATTAATATTTTTCCTTGAAAATTCAACAGTTTGTTTTAGATTAGTTTTCTCTGTTGACTGAAATGTATTTTTTCATTAAAAACTCAACTATTCTCAGAAATTTCTCTTTTTGGGTCGAATTTGACTGTTTTTCATTTAAAATAAAAATCTTTGCGTTGAAGACCTTAAACTGTCATTTAATCTATTACGCCTGTTTTCGTTGAAAATTCAACTATTTCGTAAAAAACTTACTGGTTTAAAATTCATATTTTGGTGTAGAAAAGTCAACTGTTTTTTTAGATGGAAAAACAACCGTTTTTTCGAAAATGTATATTTTTTAAAAGAAATTCATCTATTTTAGTAGAAATTTTATCTGGTGCGCAGATTGGATATAGCAATCCAATATAAATTGAACAGGAATAAGAATAAGAATTTTATTTTAAAATGCAACAGTGAAAATATAGTTTGAATGTATAGTTATACACATCATGAAAACGTTTTTTTTTTATTTCCAGAGCGAAATAAACGTCGATGAGTTTATTCAAAAACTGTCGAAAACAACTCAAGGCAAGATCCAGCCTTACATTTTATGTATTCAATCGGAGGCTGGAGATAAATATTTCATAATTGCAGACGTTACGAATGTTTGCTACGCGAATTCACTGAAGTTTTTTCATAATTTCGTAGAGTCCTATTTATATAAAGTTCCTAAAACAAAGTCTGAAAATGCAGTGACCGCCCTAAATATTTTACTCTGCAATATTGAATAAATTATTATATTATTAGTACTCAAGTTCTTTATGTACAGGGGGTTAACTTACGGGGTCGACATAGTTTGAATAAATATATGTATATATAAACGGAAATCATTTGTATATTAATATTCTTAATTGAATTCCTCCATTCTATAAAATAGTTATGATAAGGCATAAATGACCGATTCTATCAATCAAAAGTGACTGGTTTAATTAGTGAAAGGTACAGTTTATATCAGTCAAAATCACTGATCAAATCAATCGAAATGAGTGATTTCAACAGTCAAAGTTACAGTCTAAATCAGTCAAAATGACTGATTACATCATTCAGAATAAATGCTTTAATTAGTTGAACTGACTGATCAAATCAGTCTAAATGACTGATTTGGGCAGCCATTTAAAATTACTGATTCAAAAAGTCATTTTTGACTAGTTTGTGAGTCGTAGAATCCGCACTGTGTGAATCAGTCAAAATTGACTGGCAATCAGTCATTTTTGACTTTTTGACCCCTTCAAATAGATAACTTAGTTTATGGACGGCCCCTAAGATACGATTGACTGATAATTCAAAACAACTGTCAGTAATATATAATTAGAAGCAATTTAACGGGAACACTGTGAATTAGTAGCATTTGCCAAGGTGCCGCATTCAACGTGCATAAGTTCAAAATTGCATTCAATCGGTTTCAATGGAATCGTTTTTTTACAGGGATTCAATACTTCATGATTTTTATTTCAAAATATAATCCATTTCTGTTGAGAAAGCCCAAACATAACCTTGAATTGTTCAAACTTATAAGGCTTCAATTTGCATGAAGTCGGTCATGACTAACCTAAGACTTGCACTACTAAGTACAAATTTTCTTTTATGTGACTAATAGGCGATGTGAAATCGGAAAAAATTAAAAATTGGGCAATTATTTATATAACTGACCCGAAATGAGATAGAAACAGATACAAAATTATGAATTTCCCCTAGATTCTCGAAATGAGAAATGTGATGTCTCTGGCTGACTACTTTAGTTGTTTCTGGCTTTATTTGGATTATTGTCAGAGTTGCTTGAGTTTTGATAGATGTATCTCTGCAATGATGACAATTCTAGAAAATTTGTGTAACTATGTGATCGTACTGTTATTAAAATTATATTAGTGATCATCATGTTTTAAGGTATTATTAATTAATATTTGCTTTTCAAAAATAGCAATATCGTTAATGGTATATAGTTTGACAGATGAAAGATATTATTCATTTTTTAACATTTCGTTGAAATTTGTTGAACGAATATAAAATATGTTTTAATGCGAAAATGTAATAAATTTTCTTAGTCATTTGCTACAGTGCATGAACAATACATTGCGAATCTTGAAAGTATAAGTAAATGTTTGTCTAAACCCTCTTCACTTTTGAAAGCTTTTGAGGTTAATTAACTGGGGTCAAATATATTTTAATGAGCTGAAGCCCTTCATTTAAATTATTCTCAAATAGAAAAGGTACTTCTTTGCTTTTAAATAAATGAAAATGTATAGAACTGGCGAAATTTCGCTTATTTAATAAATGACATGTTTTATTTTTATTTTATAATGTCAAATTAACTTCAACCAACTTTGCTTTGTTAAATTTAAGTTATTGCAAAATCCTTTCTTTGATTCACACAAATTTAAAAGGCTGAGTTGGAAAGATTTTTTTCGTTCCTTTTATTTGTTCATTTAGTCAAAATTCAATTTAAAAACTCTTCGAAAGATATGACAGACCAATATTATTCATATTATTTTGTTACAGTGTATTTGAAGAAGTTGAAGAAGCACGAAATAAGATTACAAGGCGCCTGATTGTCAATATCAAATAATCGGCACGTGGAGTAAACAAATTAACGTCTGCCAGGTGAGCACTGAAGAAATTTTTTTTTGATTTGAATGACGTCAGGTAAAATAGACAAAGTTTGTAAATAATTATGATTTCCTCGTTGTGAAGCAATCACTTGCAAGACATCGAAATATTAAATAAAAAATTTCCCAATTTAAGATCAAATATAACCTGCTTAAAAATTCAATTTCCGGGACGGATCGAAAAAAAAGATAAGAATTGGGAAATTGTGGAAATGTTAGAAAAATATTTTTTTCAATTGAATAGAAAAACGTATTTTAGATCAAACTAAAGCATTTTTTATATATTTATATGAATTATGAACTTGTATATTTATTGAAAATCTTCTGACTCAAGTCAGAGTAATGATTGAATCAGCTTCATGAGGCTTCAAATATAAAAATTAAACTTTTATTATTATTATTATTCATAATGGAACTAGCAGCAAATGGACGCGCGTGACGAATCATAATTTGTATTTCCTAACATGAAAAAAAGTAAAAAATATAAACAATCTGAAAATGTATTATGTATATATTATGAATCGTTTAAAAATTTTGTTCCGTAGAAAATTAATCCTTCTGGTTGAAAATTCATCTACTTGGTTGAATGCTGCACTATTTTGTTAGAAATTGAATTAATTGTTCTTGAAGATTCATCATTTTAGTTGAAAATTTATATTTTTTAGTTAAAAATTCGACTACTTCTTGGAAAGTTGAACCGCAATATTTCCACTCTTTGGTTAAAAACTTAAATATTTTGTCAAAAATTGGTTATTTTGTTTGTTTGAGAATAAAAGTTGAAGAAGTCAGTTTTTGTGTGATCAATTTTTTTAACTATTCACTATTTATAAAAAAATTGATTACAAAATCATTCCTAATATCTCCCAGCAAGGATAAGAATTTATTGCTCAGAAAATTTTTTAACTTTTACATTATCTATATCGAGGGCAGGTCCCTTAAAAGAAAAAATAAATCTTCCGATCGAATGGAAACTTCTCTTTGTGAATTGTTGTAAAAAAATGGTCTTTTTAAAAAGGAAAAGTGTCGCGCAATAAAAGTTTTAGCGCAATAGGTACTAACTGAAATATTTTTAAACTACCGTTTATTATTGCGACAGCACATTTTCTGATAACTTCAAAATTGTGGCTTGTAGGAGAGCAAAGATTTATGAAAAAATATATTGTTTATAAGTGAATAAATAATGACTCCGCGTACGAGAAATTGTTATAAGAGTGAAAAGTTTTATATTGTGCAGAGATTAATAAAACGATTTGAAAAAATCTATATTCTCAATCCGGCACGAGGAGAATTTTTAAGGCTTTTTGCTCTCTAAATCAAACTATAAATCAAATTATTAATTCGAGTTATCGAGATATTTCCAAATTCATTAGTGGAAAAATAATTGCTTCGTAAAAACAAATTGAAAACTGCGTATATAATAATTCCAGGGAAAATTTAAGCATAAAAAACATGAAAAATAGAAAAGTTTAAGAAAACGAAGCTATGGAATGGCGTAACCTTTTTATCTCTATTGAAACAAGAAGAAGGCCATACCGCGACATTGATAACGAGACCTAGTCTGTTTCCATTTTTGAAATATGGACTTCTGATTTTTTTACCAGTTTTGAGAAAAATAAGCTTCTTTTACAATCGTAAACATATAACGGATCAATACGGGATCGATATGGATCAAAATATTCATTAATCATGCATTATCAAGATATTTCCAAACTCAATAGTGGAAAAGCTTTGTAGGGATGAAATGAAAACTGCGTATATAATAATCTGAAACAAGTTGTAAGCATGAAAAACCCGAAAAATTGAAAAGTTTAATGAAACGAGGCGATGGTTTCACATTTTTATCCATATTGAAATAGTAAGAAGTTATTTGCTTTAAATGAGCATCGGCTTGACTAAGTATGAAATTGTGTGTCTAAAGAAGGTTATTTTAATTGCATAGCATTTTTCCTTATGCAAAAGATACTTTGAGGTCTCCCTGAATCGCACAATTGGTAAAGTTTAAACAATCACGAGTTAAATTTCACAGATTAGGTAAGCAAAATATGAGCGACTCTATTGACACAAAAAGAAGGTCATAGGTATGATGGAACTGTAAACCTGATTTATCCTGTTTCCAATTCAAAAAAATTGCTTCTTCATTGTTTGAACAAAGTTAAGAAGAGTAAAAAAATTTGAATTATTACATTTTTATGTATGTATGTGAATAAATAATGGATCGTCGTCAGAGGAAATAACACTAGATAAAAACTCTTATCTTGTGTCAAAGAATAATAACAAAAAATCCAAATAAATTTAATATGGTCATTGACGGTTTTTATTTATATCAATTGTTATAAAAATCAAGCAAGACCGTTTCTAAACAATAAACAATGACACTGATTGGCCTGGATGATTTCATATTAAAAAATGAAAAGTCCATTGTTTTCATCTTCGTAACAAATGGTATTTCGGGAACCTCATAGTGCATACGGAATTATTAGTGGCAATGGGCAAAATATTAGTATAATCTAAACAAGTATTCAATTATTACAGAATTTTCCCAACATTAGTTAATTCATTATCTATTCACTTAAGTTGAATAATTATGACTTGTACATATATCATTTACCAAGCCAGCGACTACTTTTCCTAACAGTGAAGCTAAATTCTTCTACCATAAGAGAGGCATTTCGAATCCAAAAGGATGAATTTTCATTAAAACGGTTAAACTTTGCACCAAAAATTATGGCTGTAATAACATAGTTGAATTTTCAGAAAAATAATGAAATTTTCTAGTCAAAAGAACGAATTTTCAACAAAGGACATGAATTTGCTGGAAAATAGTTTAAATTTTAACTTATACAGAAAAAGTTTTCAACAGAAAGTGGGTTCGTTGTATTTCCAGATGAAAACATTAATTTTTAACCAAAAAAAGACCAAATTGTCAACAAAATAGTTAAATTCTCAACCAAAGAACTGAATCCTACAAATAAAATGAATTTTTAATAAATTAGTTCAACTTTCCACCAAATATTTAGGTTTTTAACCAAAAAAAAGAGTCATCACTAATTATATAGTTAATTTTTCAAACCAAAGTAGGATTTTTTCACCAAATAGAATAATTTCTACCAAAAAGTGGAATTTTCAACAAAATACATGGATTTTCTACAAAACAGTTAAATTTTAAACCCGAAAATTATGAATCTCCAACCAAAAAAGAAAAGTAGCTCAATTATTAATCAATTAGTAGAATTTTATTTAACAAAAGGGATGAATTCTCATCGAAATATGTAACAATTGATATTTCAAACCAAGAATTATTTTAAATTAAACAGAAGGAAGTTTCATTTAACCAAACATATTTATTTTCAGGCAAAGAGTTGCATTTCTGATCAAAGCTGTTAAATTTTCTACCAAGACGATACATTTTCCACAAAAAAATAGAATAGTTACGCATTGCGCGCGGTACTTCGCACCAAGTTCTACAATTTGTTTTCAAAGGTGGCTTTAAAAACACCTGCTTATGGCAGTTATTTATCTTTAAAAAATAAAATGATGCAGACAAAATGGAACGGAATACACGAAGCAAGTATGTTTTTCAATATAATGTTAATGAATTTTCATTCTGTGTTATGTACTAAACAAAGACATTAAGCAAGAGACTTTGATTTCGTTTGATCAAAGTTCGGTTCTAAGTTAACTCTACATAAATTTCTGGTCTGTTCGAAAAAGATATATAAAATCATTTTACTGCGTTTTCAATATATCTGAACATAGCTAATATACTTGATTATTAAAAGAAAGTTTTCTGTGCATTTATTGACCTAGAAAAAGCATTTGACAAGGCAAATAGAAGTAAACTTTGGGAAGTCCTTAAAGAGTACGAAGTAAATGGAGGGCTCCTACAAGCAATAACAACAATATATACAGGTAGTAAAGCGAGTGTGAGGGTAAATAGAAAACTGAGTGACTGGTTCGATATTATGCAAAGCGTGAAACAAGGATGCGTTATGTCCTCGTGGCTATTTATCATATTCATGGATAAGTGTCTAAGAACTGCACTCTTTGACGAAGAAGGTGTAGATCTCGAAACAGTAAAGGTACGTGGGTTATCTTTCGCAGATGACAAGATTGTTAGGTCAGAATCAGTCGAGGACTTGCAGAGAATGTTGAATAAACTTAACATAAGCATGAAGAACATGGGCCTCAAAATTAACGTAAATAAAACAAAAATCATGGTATTTGAGGGTAAAAGTGAGAAAACAATGTGCACCATGGTCCTGAATGATGACAGATTAGAACAAGTTGACAAGTACGTATATCTGGGTAGCCTATTCACTAGCGACGGAAAATTAGAAAGGGAGTTAGATAGGCCCATAAACAAGGGTCAGAAGGTTATCGGTAGAGCAGGGTCCATCCTCACAAATAAAAGCATATCAAAACAAGCTAAAATGGCCATATGTAATTCTATATTCGTACCGACTGTACTATACGGTAGCGAGACATGGACCTTTCAAGAAAAGGACAGGAGTAAAATTAACGCGATCGGCATGAAACCTCTGCGCATAATATGCGGGAAAACACTGATGGAAAAAGTCCGAAACGAGACGATCCTCAAAGAATGTGGTACAGGAGAGACAATAGTTGACACATGGGAAAGAAATCAGTTAAGATGGTTCGGACATCTTGAAAGAATGAAAGATGAACGACTGACCAAACAAGTGTATAAAGGTAAAGTAAATGGCAGAATGCCCAGAGGTAGACCGCCGAAAGAATGGTCAGAATCTGTAAATGAGACAATAATCCGTAGAGACATAAGAAGCCATAGAAACACAAGAGCTTGCATGAAAAAATGCATGGACGTGAAGGAAGCTACAGTAGTATGCCAGGACAGAAAAGTGTGGCGACAAATAGTTTGTAAACAGAGTGACAATAGAATGAATGACGCCTGAAACAATGACCTTGGATACTAATGGGCCCAAGTGGGGAACCATACATAGCAATTTTGTGAGGCTCTTCACTTTGGGTGATCGCTAGAGAGATTGATAAGCAACCTGGGTCGGAGCAGTGTTGCGGAATAAACATGTCATTTAAATAAATGAAACGAGAATTCCAGATCAATCTAAAATATCTATACCTAACACCTATATACCTATTTAACTTATACCTATCTACCCTATACCTATACACCCATATACACACTTCTATTCTCCAACCGAGCAAGTCACGCCTACCGCGAAAGGGAAATGGCTTAATGGTATAATAATAATAATAATAATCTAGCATCTTTTAAATTTTTTTCTCATTGAAAAATATCATCAAGGTCATTTGTAAATTTGTCATTTGTAAATTTGTAAATATTTGTAGTGAAAATTTTGATTGAAACTTCTTAATCTATCAGAAAAATAATTTTTTCTAATTTTTGAAAAAATTTTTAAATGATGAAAAGCCCATAACTTTTTTAATTTCCATCGAAATTGAAAATTCCATAAGGATAATTTCCAAGTATTTTTGTGATATATCAGATAAATTGACTAAATTTTCTGAAACTTTATACAAATGTTGTTTTAAATATTAAATATGCTCTAATTTTTTTGAATTTCAGTCTGATCAAATTTCATTGGAATAGTTTCGAAATAAATTTGATATATATTGTAACCGCCAACTTTTAGGCTAAGTTAACTTTAATGGGTTTAATTAGTAAACCGGAGAAATATTTAAATAAAGAGGTGGAAAAGGGGTCTTTCACAGAGAAAGGATAAAATTCCGATTACAAATCAAATTCTTTTTATTCAATTACGCCTGAGCTACCCTATATTTTACATTCAGATTTTTAAATCCCTAGCTAATTAATTAATAATTTGATTAACAAAATAAAAATAATATGGTTTAATTAAGCCTCACGGAGAGGAAGTCTTTTTATTGGACGGATCCTACTATTCAATAATGTTCTCTCTGAAGAGATTTTGGCAGATGCTCTTATGAACGAAAGTGATTCCGCACAACGGGCAGAATTGATTCGTATTAACTACACTAAGTTTAGTAGAAATTCATTTCTGGATATAATGTCAAAATATACATTAAGATGATAAAGGCACACAAGAATAGATTTAGGGATTATCTAATTGGCAATTATGACC
>CAKNYM010046834.1:6976-23061 GCA_932195095.1 Andricus curvator | reverse complement strand
AGAAAAATCGCTGTTTTCGTCGATTTTACGTCTATTTTTGCGTTTTTTGGAAAAATACGAGCTAACTTGGGTATTTGGACCCCGGATTCAGATTCAGCGACCCCAAAAACATATAGATATGCCGGTGTAGTCCACCGGGCAGACCACTTTTTTTTGTGTGCTGGTGTTATTGTCAACCATGCAGTTGAATTTCGCTCCACCAAAAAGTATGAATTCTCAACGAAAAATGTTAAAGTTGATATTTTAACGAAGAATTGTTTTAAATTGAACAAAAGAAAGTTAAATTCAACCAAAATTACTAATTTTTAGCCAAAGTTGCAATTATTTGGCTAAAATTAGTATTTTTAGTTGAACTATCAACTGCTGCATTTTTCGTTGACAATTTACCTTTTTTTTGTTGAATAAAATTCAACTACTTGGTTGAAAATCGATCTATCTGGTTGAAAATTGAACTAATTTTCATTTTTGGTTAAAGATTCATAATTTCAGTTGAAAATTTGAATATGCTCTTAAAGTTATGATTTCTTTCTTAATTGAAAGTCAACTCTTTGGTCGAAAATTTAACATTCTTCTGAAAAATTCGTCTTTTTAGCTTCACTGTTAGGAAAAATAGTCGCTGGCTTTATATACGATATATGCAAAAGACGTAATTATTCAAATAAAATAGATATTATATTAATGAATGTTGGCAAAATTTTGTTTTAATTGAATACTTGTTTAAATTAAACTAATATGTCGACTGCCGCCACTAATACAGTGTTGATTCCTGAATATGTTGCTGAACCAATACTCAACATTCATAATATTGTTTATTGTTCAGAAACGGTCTTGCTTTATTTTTATAACAATTGATATAGATGAAAACTCTCAATGAGCATATTAAATTTATTTGAAATTTTTTGAATGAATTTTTGACACAAGATGAATTTTTTCTCTTGCTTTATTTTCTCGTACGACGAGCCATCATTTATTCACAGACTTTTAAGCAATATATTTTTTATAAATCCACGCAGCCTTGAATTAATGAAATTTTTTGCGGAAAACTAGAAAAATGTAATGAAAGCAAAATCTTATTTTCCTTAACATTCATAGAACTTTCGGAAGGCAATGTTTTCCAATTCGAGAGAGCCTACGTGACGTTTGCAATTTCATAATATGACCTTGTCATTGTTTCAAGAGTTCTGATAGTGCTTTGCCATTGCGTCGTTTTATCAAAAATTTCTATTCTTCATGTTTTCTGTCTTTATAACCTTCTTTAGTTATTATATACAGTCCTTACTGAATTAGGAAACATCTCGGCTAATCGAATTATTAATTTTCTACTCATCTTTGGCCGCTCACTTTTTGCTAATCTAATCTGTAAAATTTACCTTGTGATTATTTATGTGTTACCAGTTTTGATTCAGAGAGACCTCAAAGTATATTTTGCACAAGAAAAAAAGCTATGCAATTACAATAACTTTCTTTAGACTTAGACTCTATGAAAAAAAAAAACAAATTTTAAGATATTCAAAATACAACCATATTCTATTCAGTGCATTTGTTCGCATCCTTGAGACACATCGATTGAACCTATTGATGAGCCTTTTATAACCAACCAGTACCGATTCATGAAGTTTAGAAAAGATTTGTGCATTCTGTTTATATGAGAAAAACTTATTTCATATTAAGAGTACTACAGTACTGTATCTGACATCTTATGATCTAGCAATACCGATTTATGAATTTCAAAAATGATTTGTTTCTCTTGTAGATATAGAGAAAACTTTTTAAATATTGGGAATACAACTTCCTTTCCTTGTTTATAAGAGGATTTTTTTATATTGGGAATGGAACAGTAGGCTGCATTTGATGTGATTGTTCGCGTCTTGGCGAGCTCTTTGATTTTCTGAAAATAAAATTTTCGGAAAGACAGAAAATTAAGCTTGAAAAATATTGAAAGCATCCATTTTTTTCCCTTGTTAGGGAAAACCTGCCTCTATGAGGAAGCAAATTCATTTGATACTTATGAGGAAGCAAAATTCTCATAAAATGAGCACAAACAAATACACCCATAGTGAATGCGCCCTTAGTACTTCACAGCCGAATATTTTTTATATAAATCCATGCTCCCTTGAATAATATCGCAATTTCTTATGGAAAACTAGAAAAATGTAATAACTAAATTTGTTTTTATTCTTCATAACTTTGTGCAAACAATGAGGAGGCAATGTTTTGAACTTTGATGTGGGCTACGTCAGGTTTGCAATTTCATAATATAACCTTCTTATTGTGTCAATAGAGTCAAGAATCTTTCACCATGACGTCGTTTTGTTAAACTTTTAAATTTTTCATGTTTTCCATTTTGATAACCTTTTCAATTATTGAATATAGCCCTCAGTAAATTTATTATTATTATATAAATTTTCTATTAACACAGGCCGACAAAAATGACATATTTTTTGTACCCAAAGACCGGACTATGTGACTCCGAAGGATTTTGGTATCCTGAAACCGAATCCGTTATCCAAATTTTTCCTATACGTCTGGTTTTTAAGATATCCTAACCTAAAAGTGCAGAAATGGCTATTTTTAGCCATATTTGAGGCAATATAAAATGAGCAGCATTATACACTAACTAACGATTTCAGTTTCTCTACGCCTTCTTTGCTAGTTTCCCATTGTGGAACTGAAATGGTTGATTTGCGATATCTCGGAGAAAAAGATCGGTTGGGGATGATCGAAAGTGGAAATGGAAGATAAAAAGAAGTACTGACGGAGGGAATTGGCAGTTTTTATAAAGAAAATTTCTGATCATTTTGCCTCAAATATGTCAAATATGTCACATAGTCCGGTCTTTGGGTACAAATGTTGTCGGCCGGTGTAATCTTTGGTCGCTCACTTTTTGCTAATCTAATCTAAAAAATTGAACACGCAATTAGTTCAATATTACCAATTTTTTGTCGGAGAGACCTCCAAGTATATTTTGCATCAGGAAAAAAGCAAATACAAATTAAAAATTTTAAATCCAAAACAGGTGGGGAAGTTGCGCAAGAGAATTCTGAATATGTATAATTAATTTTAAATTTATTTGATCCATTGTAATTTCAAGAGTCTGAAAAATTCTCATTTTTCGTCAATTTGTTAAAACTATCGGAAGGCAATGTGCTTAATTTAGTCATGCTATGACACGTTCAAAATTTCGTAATATGACCTTCTTATTATTTCAATCGAGATAAGAATGTACCACTAGCGCGTTTTCTTATTAAACTTTTCTATTTTTCATGTTTCCCATTTTTATAAAAGAATTATAATTATTACATACACCCCTAAGTGAATTAATTTATTTGCATCAAGAAATTAGTTGCTTTCCACTACGGAATTAGAAAATATCTCAACTAATCTAATTACGAATTTTTTACTTCTCTTTGTATGTTTAAGATTGTAGAAGAAGATTTTTTTTCTTAACTTTGTTTAAGCAACGAGAAGGCATTTTTTTGAAAATGGAAACAGACTAGGTCTCGTTATCAATGTCACAAGTATGGCCTTCTTCTTGTTTCAATAGAGATAAAAATGTTACACTATCGCCTTGTTCTATCAAAATTGTCCATTTTTGATGTTTTCCATGCTTGCGAATTTTTTATAATTATAATGTAGGCAGTTTTTATTTTATTTCTACAAAGCAATTATTTAACACTATTGAGTTAGGGAATATCTCAATAACTCGGATTAATGATTTTTTAACAATCTTTAATGGCTCACATTGTGGTAATTGAATCAGAAAATTTTTACTAGCCATTACTTAAGTTTTACCGATTTTGATTCAGAGAGAAAAAAACCTTAAAAATTCTCTCTGTGCCTGATTGAGGATATACATTTTATTGAAATCTTTCTATTAACCTCTGGCACAAAATAAAACGTTTTACTCTTGTGACATTTTCTCGTACGTGGAGTCATTATTTATTCACAGCCTTATAAACCATATGTTTTCCATAAATTTCCGCCCCTCTGCAAGCCACAATTTTGAATTCATCAGAAAATGTGCTCTTGCGATGAGAATCGGTATTTTAAAAATATTTAACTTACTACTTTTTGTGCTAAAACTTACGAATATTGCATTAAGCAAGTACATAATTATCAAGCTCAGTGGAATAATGATAATAAAATAATGGTCAATTTTTTAAAAATTCTGATACTTATTTATAAATATATTAAAAAAATTTTCCATGGATGTCTACCTAAGAGATCTCCGCTTGACCATGTCAGTGCTTTAGTTTCCGATTTTTTTCCGAACAGTAGGTTTTCAAATACAATGACTATAATTTCATAAATTTTCGGAATTTTATAGGGTAAGAGCACCAATTTTTGCACCTTAGCCGAATTATTGTCACGACAAAAACCGAAGTGAATTCATTTTATTTCAGAGAAACATTTGATTGCACTAGATAATTAATATATGTTGTATATATGTAAACATGGTAGTATACATAAATTAATAAAAGCCATACCACGCTGAAAAAACCAGTTCTCGTCAGATCACTGAAGTTAAGCAGCGTTGGGCGCGGTTAGCACTTGGATGGGTGACCATTCGAGAAAACTGAGTGCTGTTGGCACATCGTGGGTGTGGTGAGCCCACACTTGTAGTTATTTACTACAAGTTATCAACCTAGAAACACTACCCGAATCGGGTAGTGTCACGCCTACCCCGAAAGGGAAATGGCTTAATGGTATACAATACAATCAAAGCAAAACACGCTAAAAAAATTTGGTGTAGTTCCGAATAGCCCTTACCTCCGATTTTTCTCGCAACTCCGTATATCTATGTATTTTGATTCGCTGATTACGAGAATCACAGTAAAAATTGGCAAAAATTTTATTTTCACGGTGAAAACCATGTCGACCTTTTCAAAATCATAATCTCTTACGTTCATCTCGAGAAGGATTAATAATTTAAAAAAATAATGTTTACAAGAGTTGCAGACTTAGTCAAAATACACATTTTATGTTGAATCCATTTTTTTACGAGTGAAAGTTTTCGTCGGCTTTAACGAACACATTCTTATCGCGAATCTCGTGCTACGGACTCGATTTTTTCTAAAGTGCGAACTTCTCTAGATTAAATTCAACTCTATCATAAAAAATTTATATAAAATTCATTTCTGTACCTCGCTTTGAGACAGCTTATTCAGATATTGCTTAATAGTGTACAAATATTATTTTTCATGATATTTTAAATATTTGTTTTTATGCCACACGTATGATTTCAGCCCTTTTTGACGCCTATGAAAGGGGGCTAAAGCTATACTTTTTACTCCCCAGGGAGTGAAAAGTGACGTCAGACGTGAATAATGAAAATTATGCATCTGTGAGCTCGCATTTTATGATTATCAGCCCACTCACCGTGAAAAATGTGAGGAAATTTTGATTGCAGATAATATAATTTTGCGGTTATTTATGGAAAGTTACCATATATACCTGTAAAATTACCATGAATGACCGAAAAATGTCATAAATTTCCGGAAATTTATGGAAATTTTTAAAAATGAATTTTGGGTAATTTATGGTAAGTTACAAATCACCTCTAAAATTACCATAAATTTGGTTAACATTATTTTCATGCTTCATTATACAAAATCTAATTTGGACTAAAATCATGACTGTATGTCGAGAAATGTCTGAAATCATCCATTCGTTATAAAAAATATCGTATGCGCCAATTTTTATTCTCAGGTACCCTAAAAAATGTAGTATTTCAATAAATAAATGCATAGCTTGTGTCGTTTGTCCAAAAATTGTATTTTTTTTATTTGTACTGTTATTTTTCGCGATTAAAACAAAAACTACTCGTCCTATTGAATAGTGAATAATAACAAATTTGTAGATCTTTTTTTGGTACCCAATTTTTGTCTATTCATTATTTTTTGTATTTCCTTGGTTCAAATATCAACCTATTATATTTTCCGTTTCAAATTAATTTCTGTTTAGTTAAAAATTGACTGTTTGTTCAAAAATTAATCTACTTTTCGAAAAATTCACTTTTTGTTCGAAGATTTATCATTATTTTTCAAAATTCATCTCTTTGGTTAGAAATGTATTTTTTTACTAATGATTCATATATTTTCATAGAAATTCTTACTTTTCGATGACTTTTGAAAGACTTCAAGAAAATTACAACTTCTTTCAGATTCTTTGGAAAGTTTTTAATAATTTTTGTTCTCAAACTAATTTGAATAAAATATCTAAAAAGATTTCGAAACATTTCCAAAGATTGTTTAAATTTTCCAAAAATAATCTGGAAGGTTTTCAGGTAATTTTTCTAGTTTTGCAATATTTTTTAAAAAGCTTTTGGTAGACCACGGATCATTTTTTTTAAATGTATAGAAGTTTTGAAAACATTCCAAAAATGCAGCTTTTTAAGAATGTTGAAGGGATTCAAAAGACCTGAAATTTGTTGAAATTATTAAAAAAATATAGAATGATTTAAAAAAAAAAATTAATTTTTTGAGAATATTTCAAAAGATTTTAAAACATTATTTTAATCCTTTAACAAATATCTAGAAGCTTTTGAGGCAATTTTTGTTCGTGTTACAGAATTCTTCCAAATTTTCAGAAAAAATTTTAACCGTTTCGAAAGATCGTTAGAATTTTTGAAAAAATTATGATCTGACTGAGAATACGAAAATTTGGAATTTCATAACCATTAGCGGTCTAAATTAAAAAAAATTTAGAAATGTTATTAAAATTCATTAAATTTACGGTAACTTGAAAATGATTCAAGAGAAGGCAACAACATTTTCAAAATCCAAAAAAATTATCTTAAATCAAAAGCTTTTGGTACAAAAAAATATGTTTTTGTTGCAATTAGAATTTTTGGATGTTAAATGTATGTTTTTGAAACTTTGTTCGAACTTTAAATATCGGTCATTAAAAAAAATGTGTTTCTCAATGCAAAAGAACAATGCAAGAATAAGCTTTATATTTCACGAGTAATAATTTGAAAAAACTACTATACACATTTTCAAAAAAAAACTTTCATTGTGACAGTTTTTTGAAATGATTATTATTTCGAATACAAACAATAATTTCAAAAATACATTAAACACTATAAATGGTCTTTTTCTCAAAATATTTGATTACTATATTTTCAATATGTAAATTAATTAAGAAACAATTTTTTAACTTAACAATGTTCTAGTGCCCCAGAAAATTATTAATTACCAAAATTTAAAATATTTCCAAAAAAGAGAATATACAAAATATAAAATTCACGAAATAAAAAAATTACCGCCAATTCAAAATTCTAGAATAATAAAATACCTCAAAGTTTATGATATTACCGAATTATGAAATTCCCGATAAAACAAAATTCCATAAATAAAATTTCTGACGGCAAGTTATAAAATTGCCGGATCTGAACAAATATAATTTTTTCAATAATAACACAAAAAATAATAAATATTACTCCAAGTGCATAAGACATCAACCAATTGCGACACTCTCTCGGTTTCCTTTCCTTCTCCTCACCGGCCCCCCCCCGCCCTCCGTCGGCCACCAGTAACAGAAGTTCTAGTGGGACTAACGTTACAACTAGACTCTCCACCGTACGATAAATAACTACTCAACTTGGATATGATTTCGACTCGCAAAACAAATGTCGCGCATAAAGGTGGTTATTAGGTGTACAATCTAAACATGAACAATACAAACAATACAGTAGCCTCGGAATGGACTGAAAAGTGAAACTTTGATTGACAAAATGCATACACACGGTAAACGTAAAGCTCGAGTTTCAGCCGATGAATGGTGACTGGGTGTCTGGAATGCTAGGGGGGCGAATAATCTTAAGATAAGAGAATTACGAGAAACTATGCGCTAAAGGAAGCTAGATATTTTATGTGTATCTGAAACAAAGAAAAAGGGATGCGAAAGTAGAAACATAGAAAATGGGATGTTGAAACGCGGTTTTGAAATATGGTCAGGAGTAGATAGTGAATCACTTGGTAGTCAAGGGGTCGGTTTGATTATGAATGAAAAAGCAAGATATATGTTTCAAAAACGACTTAGATACATTTTTTCTCCCCTTTTCAGATAGTTGGAAAAAAATCTGTCCATTAAGCCATTTCCCTTTCGGTGTAGGCGTGACTTGCTCGGTTGGAAGATAGTAGTGTGTATATGGGTATATAGGTATAAAGTAGGTAGGTATATAGGTATGAGGTAGATAGGTATATAAGTGTCAGGTATAGATATTTTAGATTGATCTGGAATTCTCGTTTCATTTATTTAAATGACATGTTTATTCCGCAACACTGCTCCGACCCAGGTTGCTGATCAATCTCTCTAGCGATCACCCCAAGTGAAGAGCCTCACAAAATTGTTATGTATGGTTCCCCACTTGGGCCCATTAGTATCCAAGGTCTTTGTTTCAGGCGTCATTCATTCTACTGTCACTCTGTTTACAAACTATTTGTCGCCACACTTTTCTGTCCTGGCATACTAATCTAGCTTCCTTCACGTCCATGCATTTTTTCATAGAAGCTCTTGTGTTTCTATGGCTTCTTATGTCTCTTCGGATTAATGTCTCATTTACAGATTCTAACCATTCTTTCGGCGGTCTACCTCTGGGCATTCTGCCATTTACTTTACCTTTATACACTTGTTTGGTCAGTCGTTCATCTTTCATTCTTTCAAGATGTCCGAACCATCTTAACTGGTTTCTTTCCCATATATCAACTATTGTCTCACCTGTACCACATTCTTCGAGGATTGCCTCGTTTCGGACGTTGTCCATCAGTGTTTTCCCGCATATTATGCGCAGAGGTTTCATGCTGATCGCGTTAATTTTACTCCTGTCCTTTTCTTGACAGGTCCATGTCTCGCTACCGTATAGTACAGTCGGTACGAATATAGAATTATGTATGGCCATTTTAGCTTTTTTTTATATGTTTTTACTTGTTAGGATGGAACCTGCTCTACCGATAACCTGCTTACCCTTATGTATGCGCCTATCTAACTCTCATCTATTTTTCCGTCACTAGTGAATAGTCTACCTAGATATACGTACTTGTCAACATTTTCAAATCTCTCATCATTTAGGACAATGTTGCATATTGTTTTCTCACATTTTCCCTCAAACACCATGATTTTTGTTTTCTTTACGTTTATTTTGAGATCCATGTTCTTCATGCTTGTATTTAATTTATTCAACATTCTTTGCAAGTCTTCGATTCGTTCTGCCATAACAACCTTGTCATCTGCGAAAGCTAACCCACGTACCTTGACTGTTTTGAGATCTACACCTTCTTCATTGAAGAAGGCAGTTCTTAGACACTTATCCATAAATATGATAAATAGCCACGAGGACATAACGCATCCTTGTTTCACGCCTTGCATAATATCAAACCAGTCACTCAGTTTCCCATTTACCCTTACACTCGCTTTACTACCTATATATATTTTTTTTATTGCTTGTAGGAGCCCTCCATTTACTCCGTACTCTTTAAGGAATTCCCAAAGTTTATTTCTATTTACTTTGTCAAAATCTTTTTCCAGGTCAATAAATGCACAGAAAACTTTCTTTCCTACTCTTAAGCTTTTTTCTGTGATCTGTCTTAAACTAAATATCTGATCTGTACATGATCTTCCTGGCATAAATCCACTTTGGACTTCCCATATATTTTCCTCTGTAATTGGCATTGCCTCACGAATAAGTATTTTTGAGTATATTTTACTTACGGTACTTAATAAGCTGATACCTCTGTAATTGTTGCAGTTGCTTTTATCTCCCTTTCTTTTGTATATTGGTACGATGATTGCTTCTCTCGAATCGTCTGGGACTTCTCTCATCTCAATACATAAATTTATCAATTCCCACAACCTGTGATGTATGTACTAGACACCGTATTTAAGTATTTCAGCGCTAAAACTGTCTACACCAGCAGCCTCACCGTTTTTCAAGTTCTTAATATATCTCTAACCCTAGTGACACAGACTTTTTCAATTGGGTTTTCTAATGCATGATGTTCTATTTCCCAGTTCTGTTGCCCTATATCTACACTCCCTAATGATTCTTCAAAAGCGTCCTTCAAAGCGTCTACTAATTCGTATGTATCATATAGCATTTCACCTTTGTTCTTTTTCATGCTGACAAACTCTGTGCTTTTACTTCTCTTCATCTCTTTAAATAATAGTTTCATGGTTCCCTGAAAGTCATTTTATATTTTGCTCTTTTCCTTTCTTATCATTACTTTCCTTGACTACTCGTTTAACGTTCCTCTTTTTGTCTCTCTTTCTTGCTCTCTTCTTCTCTCTTTTTCTTCTTCGTGTCACTGCCATACCATATACTTCAATTGAAGTTTTAGCAATGATGTCTAAAAATCTTTTCGCACTCCAGGTTTCTGTAAATTTTCAATCTTGATACTGTTTGTTTCGTTTCTTTGGTTCTCTTGCTTCTCCATCCCCACCCTAAGTTTATTATCGAGGCTAGAAGGTAATGATCAGTATGGCATTCAGAACCCCTCATGACTCTTGTATCTTTTCAAGTTCTCTTAGTCTCTCATCCGCAATAAAGACGTTGACTATACTGTGGTTATTACCTTCACGCCAGGTTTACGTATGGATCATTTTATCTCGGAACCAAGTATTTGTAATAAATAGGCCCTTTGCTAAAGATAAGATAACTAATTTTTCCGCGTTGTAATTTTTCCTTGGATCCACGAACTTACCTAGCACCCTTTCTGTATCTGTTTCCTGACGTTGGACGCCGACCTAATTTTTCATATCTCCTATCAAAATTATTCCGTCACCCTGATTGCAAGTACTTATTGTATCATTTAAAGTGTCCCAGAAGGCATATTTGACTTCTCCCGGATCGCTATCAACTGGGGCGTAGCATGCTTTGATGAATGATCTTCTGATTCCTACCCATATTCTAGCCCACAACAATCTGGGTGATAAAAAATCATTATCTCTCAGATGCTGTCTTGCTTTTTCATTCATAAATAATTAAACCGACCCCTTGCATGCATAGTTTCTCGTAGTTCTTTTACCTTAAGATCATTCACTCCTCTAGCATTCCAAACACCCAGTCTCCATTCATCGTCTGAAACTCGAACTTTACGTTTACTGTGTGTATGCATTTCGTCAATCAAAGTTTCAGTCCATTCCGAAGCTACTTTATCGTTTGTATTATTCATGTTTAGATTGTACACCCAACTACCACCTTCATGCGTGAAATTTGTTGTGCGAGTCAAAATCATGTTCAAGTTGAGTAGTGATTCGTCGTATGATGGAGAGACTACTTGTAACGTCAGTCCCACCACAACTTCTGTTACTGAGGGGGGGGGGGGGTGAGAACAGAAAATGGAAACACCAGCCTTCAGCAGCGTTGTATTAGATAGGAGTTCGTATGTTCCCATCTGCCAATTCTCGGCCTACCTCGGGCCTGGATTAAGTATGTTGCAAATACGAAGCGGTACTGTTTTTTACTGTTGGAGTGTGTATATGAAAGGAGAAACTGTTTACTTTAGTAATTTTTGTGTGAAATTGAATTTTAGAATGTTCAGGCTAGTTGAGTTTACTTTTCAAAAATTTAATTCCACGCAAAATTCATTGATTTAAACAGCTTTTCCCTCTTTATACATGCTTCTATTAAAAAAGGAGTACTTCTTTGTATCTAAAAAATATTTCGCTCTAGTATTTATTTATCAAAATGAGGTCATTAAATTTGGACTTGAGAGCTTGAGTCCGTGCAATAGCCTACACAAAGCGTACAATAGCATGTTCTAAATATTGTTAATCAGTAAGATGTAACTACTATGGTTCAGTTGGAAGTGGCGATAGGACCGAACTCAGGAATATCCTCACCTGTTCGCAAAGAAGCTCACCGACGCGAGGAGGATTTATGCAGAGGTTACAAGAACGTTGGGTCAATCCCACGTGAAAAAATTCTGCGGAAATAGTTCTACGGAAATTCCATGTAGAAACTCTACATGGGAATTCCATATGGAAATTCTACAAACTAATTTTGGACTCAGTTTGACTTCCGGTAAAAGACACATCTTCTTCAAGTAAGTCTGGTGTTTACAGTACTTCGGGGTTCCTGGAATGGGTTGCTCAAAGTCACGAGATTGAATCAATGCCTCAGGTATAAAAAAGTCATCTTTCTCAAGAAAGTCTGGTTCTTACAGTACTTTAGTGGGATTGGAGTGGGTTCCTCAAGGACGCGAGATTGAACCGATAAAGAAATGGATTGAACTTTAGGTTCCCTGCAGTAAGTTCCTCAAGGACACGACATGGAATCGACGCCCCAGGTGTTTATTCAATTCACTTTATACTTCCATGTATCTCAAAGACACTTTTTTTTAGATTATGTGCAGGTTATTAGAGAAAAAATAGAGTGGACAAAGTTTGATGAAAAGAAACCAAAACAAACGTGATGGGACAAGATCAAGGAAATCAGACATAAGCAAGCCCGTGAAATCAACGAATACAAACTTCAATCCATGATCTGTAAATGTTTGATCTGAAATGACTGAATACACCTGCTTCAACAACCAGCCTTCCCCGAAGAAGAGACGTTTTCCACACCTGGGGCATTGATTTAATCTCGTGTCTTCGAGGAACAGACTCGAAGCACCCTAATGTACTGTAAAACCCAGACTTTCCCGAAAATGATGTGTTTTTTTTACACCGGGGGCATTGGCTGGATCTCGTATCTTCTAGAAACCCAGGCCATGCACCCTAAAGTACTGTGAAAACAAGACTTTTCCAAAGAATGTGCCTATTTCACACCTGGGGCATTGGTTCAATCTCGTGTCCTCGAGGAACCAACAGTTGGTGCAAGTTTTTGACGTGGGTAGCATAATTTCCTCGAAGAAGATGTTGTTCGCATACCTGGTGCAAGGGTGTGATGTCTGGAATCTGATTTCCGGAAGCGCAGCTGATCACCGGAAGTCAAACTTAGTCAAAAATTAGTTCGTAGATATGTTTGTAGAATTTCCACATGAAATTTCCGTGGAACGCTTTCCGTAGAATTTTTTCACGTGTTATATGCACCCGGAACATGTTTATACAGCGCCCTAGTATTTAAGAGATCGGGTACCTTTTTTTGCGCAAAAAGGGATATGAAGGTCTTTATCAGCAAGAAAGAGCTTCCCGAAGATTTTAATCTCTGGAAGTTGGAAGTTCAAGAGAAGGAGGTGTCCCTGCTTAGCAAAAAAAAGCTATGATACTTCAATACGCACGAGTAAGACTCGCGAGCGTATTGCACAGCTCCAATTCAAAATTGAAACGGCGAGACGGCATGCATGAAATGTTCAGTGCGTAATAAGCTACATAACATAAAATAAAAAATTCACTCTAAAAGATAGGGCACTTGCTGAAAACTTAAGGAAAGCAAATCACACGCTGAACAAGTGTAAACTGTTGACCATCAAGCAGCACTGGGCGCAAAAATTTTCTCTTTCAACAGCGAAAGAGCGCTTTGAGCGTCAAGTCAAGTGGATTTAAGTAAATTGCCCCTTTTCCTTTCATCCTGCCCGTCTGTTCAATAAAACGTCATATGCCGATAAAAATCCTCCTAATGGAGAAGAGATTTAAGTCTTCTGGGAGCAAGTATATAAAGATATTTACCGGCTAGTGGAAGGACGCTCTCTTGTCTCAAGTCTGCTGGATTGAGATCGGAGACTGAGGGATTCCTTTTTGCCCGTCAAGACGGCGTTATAGACATGTTAGTTTACCTAGGGAGGTATGGGGGTTATCACTCCTGGGACAGTGGACTCACCTACGATCGGAATAGGATCCTAACGTGCGGATTATCTTGAAACTACCATGGCTAACTTGCAAAATCAAAAAACTACAGTTAAAGATCTAAGGGTGGGAACTCTAAACGCGCGTAGTCGAAATACTGGCCGTTTTAGCGAACTCATTAAGATAGCAATTGAATACAAAACTGACTTAATAGCACTTCAAGAAACCTGCTGGTCGGGCGATTTCGCGTCAATTTCTAGGGATAACTATACTTTGCACTGGGGAGGAGCTAAGGGGCAAAGACTGGGAACTGGTTTTCTTATTAATAAACGAATTTCGCAAGCACTTATCGACATGCAATTTATTAACGACCGGTTATCATACATTATACTAAAGGGTAATTTCAGCAAACACGTATTAATCAATGTGCACTGCCCCACCGAGGACAAAGACGAAGACACTAAAGATCTTTTTTATGAAACAATCGAGCAGGTTTTTGACAAGTTCTCAACGTTTGACGCAAAAATAGTATTGGGGGATTTCAACGTGAAAATTGGAAAAGAACCAATGTATAGGCCTACAATAGGATCAGATAGTTTGCATGACGTCAGTAATGATAATGGAACCAGAGTAATAAACTTTGCAGCTTCAAAGAACCTCGTTGTCAAAAGCACATATTTCAAGCATAAAAATATACATAAGGCCACCTGGACATCACCAGATGGTAATACTCACAATCAGATTGATCACGTTCTAATTGACAGAAGACGTCATACAAACATTCTCGATATAAGATCGTATAGGGGAGCGGATTTAAATTCAGACCATTTTCTCGTGATAGTAAAACTAAGATCTAGGCTAGCGTTAAGTAAGAAAACAAGCCGCACAGAGCCAACAGTTCGTTTCAATATAGATAAGTTCAAAACAGCAACAGAAACATTAAATTACCAAGTTGAGATTTCGAATAGTTTCGACGCTCTCCAAGAACAGAGAGACGATAACAATAATCACGAGGAGGACCCGGAAACCCTGTGGAGCAATACGAAAAAGGCGATAAAGGCAGCCGCGAAACTTACGATAGGTTTTAAGAAAGTAACCAAAAGCAAACCATGGTTTGACGAAGAGTGCAAACTCTGGTTTGAGAAACGTCGGAAGGCCAGACTAAGTAGTTTACAAAATAAGTGCGATCAAACACATAAGAAATATCTCGAGATTAGCAAAAGTACAAATAGGCTCTATAGATCCAAGAAAAGGGAGTGGGAAAAGAATAAAATACTAGCAATAGAAGCGCATAATAAACAAAATAACCCGCGTGAGATGTACAGGGGAATCAATTTTATAAGGAAAGGCTTTCAAAGTAGAACGGAAGTAATGAGGGACGAAAATGGCAATCTAGTAGCCGATGCGACAGAGAGACTGAATTTATGGAAAGATTATTTCGATAAACTATTAAATGTACGCGAAGCCCCCGTTGAAGGTAATCTCGGCGAAATCCACACTGCTGATCTATTAATTAACGATCCTACTGATATAGAAATAGAAATGGCCATCAAGAAGTTGAAAAATAACAAAGCCGCGGGCATCGATGACCTACCGTCAGAACTGATAAAAAATGGAGGCCCTTGCTTCACAAGGCAAATTTGTAAATTGATACGCGCAGTTTGGAAAACAGAACGCATGCCAGAAGAATGGAATACCTCTATCATTATTCCCATCTTTAAAAAAGGCGATAAAACTAACTGTAATAACTATCGGGGGATTTCACTTGTGCCTTCGTGCTACAAGATCCTGTCTAATGTTATCCTAAGTAGACTAACTCCTTTTGCCGAGGAAATCATTGGGGATTACCAGTGTGGATTCCGCCGAAACCGATCTACAAGCAATCAAATGTTTACAATTAGACAACTGTTAGAAAAAAAATGGGAATTTAAAGAAGCAGTACATCAGCTATTTATTGATTTTAAAAAAGCTTACGACTCTATTATACGCGCGCGAATGTACTGGATCCTAGAGTTCTTGGGTGTGCCAAGAAAATTGGTTAGACTTATCGAAATTTGCTTAAGCGGCAGTAAGGGTAAAATACGCGTAAACGGTAGTTTATCTGGAGAGTTTTCGATCCGCGATGGCCTGAAACAGGGCGATGCACTTTCGTGCGTCCTTTTTAACTTAGTTTTAGAATACGTGGTTAGGCAAGTGCAGGCGTATCAGACCGGTGCTACCCTCAATGGGGTAATACAAATTCTTGGATATGCGGATGATCTCGACGTACTAGGGGATGATAAAGAAACGGTAGCTAAAAATGCAGAAATCTTGATCGCAAAAGCCAAAGAGATTGGCTTGGAAGTTAGCGAATCGAAGAC